>JAJAGP010000607.1:55831-219597 GCA_025084515.1 Ancistrus triradiatus
TAAAGATGGAATGTGGCTGGGGCTTCCAGCATGACAATGATCCCAAACACACCGCTCGGGCAACAAGGAGTGGCTCCGTAAAAAGCATTTCAAGGTCCTGGAGTGGCCTAGCCAGTCTCCAGACCTCAGCCCCATAGAAAATTCGTGGAGGGAGTTGAAAGTCCGTGTTGCCCCAAAGCATCACTGCTCTAGAGGAGATCTGCATGGAGGAATGGGCCAAAATACTGCTATAGTGTGTGCAAACCTGGTGAAGACTTGCAGGAAACGTTTGACCTCTGTCATTGACAACAAAGGTTATGTTACAGAGTATTGAGTTGAACTTTTGTTATTGAACAAATACTTATTTTCCACCATGATTTACAATTAAATTCTTTAGAAATCTTACAATGTGATTTCCTGGATTTTTTTTCTCATTTTGTCGGTTTGAGAGGTTTAGTATTGTACAGCATTTTGACATTGGTCGTGAAAGGGAACTGTTTTCGGAGAACAGCAAACAGGCCAACAACACTTATTCTAGTTCATCTTACCATCTTAGTTAGACAAACATGCCCGAGTAGGGGTGTAACGATGCACTCTACTCACGATTGAGTTCATAATTCGATTTTGTATAATACGTGTAGTTCATTGAATACGTTTTTCAGGTTTGAAATGGTAATTAAAATGCTCTGTGTAGCTTCACAATATATGAAATAAGAGTGAACCCTTTATTTCTGAAGAATAACCATTGAAAACAATGTGTACTTTTCTTTCTATACAAATATAAATAAAATTAATCTTGTTTCAGTTAAAAGACAGTAGGAGTTTTAAATGCATATGGGAGCCCTCTGGTCTTCAAAAAAATGCAGTTGCATTAGATGGTGTAGTAGACAGAATGCACGTGACCTTGTCAATCTCTACGATGTACATTGTGACATTTTCATTGTACCTGTCTGTGATGGTGCTGCAGGAGTTTAGTTCCTTGTTAGCCTATTCTTACCCATGTTCATGAATTTTGGGTGATGACCTTGGATGAGTAGTTCATCAGTTGCTGCTCCTTCAGGGATCGAGAGGAGTCAGTTGAGATTGATTAGTCATCTCACAAGAATGCTCCTTGGTCAGTTCCCACTTGGTTGGCTGTTCCAGCTGTAGCCCTCTGGGTGGAGACTGCAGGGCGAACCTAGGACCTGCTGGAGAGGTGAAATTTTGCAGTTTACTTGAATATCTTCAGTGTCATTTATGGTCATTTGCTGCCTCACATAATTAATTTTGATTACCTTCATAGTTAAAATGCAGACGTTTAGGTGCTTGGTGTAGTTACACCACTGCTTTGGCAGCAGCACACTGGAAATTGACCCATTTGTGCACTTTCATTGGTCTTTCAGTGCATTTCTACAGATGTATTCGGTAGCCGAGAGAACACGGGCATCTCAATATGTGCTCTCCTTCTGAAAAGGTTTATTGTTCTACAGTGCAGAGACAGTCTTTGTTTACTTCATCGTCTATAATTGTGTCAGTGTGTAGAAAACCTTTGCATTCATTTTTATAAAAGAAAAATTCATGAAATGATAGACCTCTAAGAGACCCTAAAAACAAACTAATCCACTGTGTACACTGTTCGTGTATACACCATTCAGCCAAAATATTGAAACCAAACAAGTACTGAATAAGAAAGACTGCTGATTATCTTATTGCAGCAGCACATGTTAAACTCTGGGATATGTTGGACGGTAGTTGAACAGTCAGTTCTCGTGGTTGACGTTTTGGATTTAGGAGACATTTTCAGAGTTGGAGACCTGAGTGACTTGGTCATAGCATGTCCTAAACAAAAAGGCTTGGCTGGTGCTCCTTTACCTTTCGCCAGTGGTCAGAGGAAGGACAAACCAAGAACCAGCAACAGGGTGTCCGAGCCCAAGGGATGAATCAGACCCTGTTCCTGTTCTTCTGATCCAGAAGAGCTACTGTGGTACAAGTCACGGAAATGTGCAGTATAGCTTGAGTGGAATGTGCCATAACGCACATTGAAGCACCCTAGCTGCAGACCGACCAGAGTGCCCATCATTCTACCCCCTGTTCATAGTCAGGAGAACCTACAATATTCACTAGTGTCAACACTGGACCTTGGAGCAATGGCAGAAGGTCATCTGGCACAGTTTACCTGGGGAACTCTCACTAGCCTTCACTGAGAAGGCATGGCAGTGGTGGAACTAACCAATGCATGCTTAAACGTGGCGCTATACTTGGAAGAACTTTGACAGTTTCCCACAGCTGATTTTTTAACATCTAACAAAAGTACTACTTTCTTAAATCAACGAAACTACTCAGGACTTTTGTAGAGACACTAAAGCAAGAGCATGCAACTGAAGTACTGCGATAGCTAACATATATAGGACTTAAGATCCTGCTGAACAGGAATTCCAGAAAACAACATGTTAAAAATGACACCTGTCATGATTATTACCGAGAGGTAGCCATGGAGCAAGAAGTACCCAAACAAACAATCTTACCTCGACGTGCCATTCTGTCTGCAGATGTGCGTCAGTGTCCTGTTTGGAATCTAATTTTTGATAGTGGTGTCCATAAGTTAGGATGTCGCTGGTCCTTTGGGGGGTGTAGCACAGATCGTGGTAAGACAGGGAAACTATATTTAAAGTGTCTCGTGAGAACCTTCTCAGAATTAGCTGCTGTGCTCCTGACCTCTAAACCCTTAATGATCACTGTTGTGTGTCAGCAGATTCAATCAGTCTCTGGAATTAGGCTCATCAGGATTTAGTAGTATAGCAGTGAGGCTGAAAGACCATTAGACTGGGGCAGAATAAACAATACCATCATGCAGAGCTGATAAAAATACACCGCGACGTGGAGCTCTGTATCTATGGATACGGGCTTTTTATGAGCAGTGGAAGCTCTGAAGCTGTTTAGATCCCAAAAGCTTGAAGATGGGTTTAATCAGATCAGGCAGGATTGTAAAACATTCAGAGCTCCCACATATGGTTCTAAAGCTGGAAATGTGAGCCAATGGGTTTAAATGGTGTCTCAAAGCATGTGTTTAATGCATCTGTACATGAGATGGGACAGAATTACAGTTTTGCCTTTTTTTTTCCCAGTTGGCAAGGGCCGTGTTGCTGACAATGATTCTCCCTCGGAGATCTGTTTAATGCTTGAACTGGTTATGCAGCAGAGATTTTTGTGCATCTGCTCAAAATGTTCTCCCTGGCATTCTTTCACTTACAGGCGGTTTGACCGAAGGCTACGATTTAAGGCGTGTGTGATCACACTTCAGGACATTTGCGTTCAGAAATGTAATCCAAAGCTACATTTAATTGGTGTCCACAGGACCAACTTGTCTACGGCAAGTTCATAGCTGATGTGAAATTCCTCATTGGCATCCATTAAATCTAGTTTAGAGTAGTTGTAGACATTTTTGGTGCTTATTAAATTGGCGTGTTGGTTAAAATGCTTGTCATTGGACCCTTACCGGAAAATGTACCACAGTTCCAAATTTCTCGATTTGTAGAAACCCATTTGGGTCTCATTATGGTTTGTTGAAGTCCCGAAATTTTATGAATGGCTTTGTAGCTCTTTCCAAACTAATAGAAACTCATTGACGAATAAAAGCAACAAGAAGTTGTTCCAATCAAATTCCACTTGAAAGCTCGGCCATGATAGCCAAAACACATTGCTGATTTGTTAGTGTCCCTTGTATCACCACTAGGGGGTGACCAAATGTTGTATCCAATGGCTCCCCAGCAGTTGGGGCAATATATTGCTCCACAGCACAGGAAGGAATGAAGTGCTGTCAGCGAGGACTCGACCGTGGTCGGATCCCAAACAGAACCTGGATACGTCACTAATGATTATATGATGCCTGTCCATTGCAGTTCAGGTTTCTCGTTCACGACAAAACTGCAGATGAAAGCGACGGTGGTTGGCAGTCAATGACAGGACATGTAATTGCTTCTGTAACAACAAATTTCCATCTGCTAAGCACCTGGAAATGGTCTGGGGAGAGACAGGGGTATGTAATGCAGGTGCCACCTGTATCTGGGTGGTGGAAAACGAAACTTTGGGAGCTGCTTGATGGGAGGGTCTTGGGGTCATACCTTGACAGCCGTAGACGTCAACTACATAGCAAAGCAAATGTAAATTATTTTGCAAACATACCATCGCTTATCCCTGTCAGTGTCCCTGGGGAGTGTCTGAAGGCCTAACCCAAAGTTCACTGGGGACAGACAAAGGTACACCCAGGACAGGACGCCAGTCCATCTAAGGGTTTCATAAATTCACCACCCGACCTCCACATCCCACTTAAGAGCCGAACCCTCTCCCTCAGAAACTGCTGCTTCAACCAGCTGGAACTTATCACTGAGGCAATGGAGCTGCTCAGCTACGTAGTGATACTCAAAAGTGCACATCTTCCAAGTCTTACAAACCCTTCACATCTTTCTAAGGGCCCTAGACAATTTGTTGCGTGATTTAATTTCTGGTGATGGTCACACCAGGTGATATCTTGTGAAAGAAACCACTACAAAATTTAACTGCAAATGCACTGCAGTTGGACAATTGCACTACACAGTATTTTGGCTATTCCAATAATGACAAAAGGGCAATGCATCAAAACTTAAATAGAATACAAATAATAAGTGTTAAACTAATTATATACCTAATTTAAGTAACTAAATGAAAAAACTAGAATTAATGGTTGCGGGTCGATGGTATTAATGGTATCATAGGATCGATGGACATGTTAAAGATATGCAAATTATAAAAAACAAAACGGAAATCAAAACGTCTCAATTTAACGAGAGGCTTCGCACAATCATCCCCCCCCACCCTTGTTAAACGTCAACTTTAACTATGATTTATCACACCTGAGTTCACTGTCTCTAGCCACACCCAGGCCTGATTATTGCCACACCTGTTCTCAATCAGGACATCACTTAAATAGGACCTACCTGACAAAGTGAAGTACACCAAAAGATCCTTAAAAGCTACATCATGCCAAAATCCAAAGAAATTCAAGAATAATTAAGAAAGAAAGTAATTGAGATCTATCAGTCTGGAAAGGGTTATAAAGCCATTTCTAAAGCTTTGGGACTCCAGTGAACCACAGTGAGAGCCATTATCCACAAATGGTGAAGACATGGAACAGTGGTCAACCTTCCCAGGAGTGGCCGGCCGACCAAAATTACCCCAAGAGCGCAGCGACGACTCATCCAAGAGGTCACAAAAGACCCCACAACAACATCCAAAGAACTGCAGGCCTCACTTGCCTCAGTTAAGGTCAGTGTTCATGCCTCCACCATAAGAAAGAGACTGGGCAAACATGGCCTGCATGGCAGAGTTCCAAGATGAAAACCACTACTGAGCAAAAAGAACATTAAAGCTCATCTCAATTTTTCCAGACACATCTTGATGATCCCCAAGACTTTTGGGAAAACATTCTGTGGACTGACGAGACAAAAGTTGAACTCTTTGGAAGCATGTTGTCCCACCCATTACATCTGGTGTAAAAAAAGTAACACAGCATTCAGAAAAGAACATTGATAGCAGGCAGTAACATATGGTGGTGGTATTAGTGGTAGTGTGATGGTTGGGGCTGTGTTCTGCTGCTTCAGGAACTGGGAAGACTTGCTGTGATAAATGGAAAACTATGAATTCTGCTGTCTACCAAAAAATCCTGAAGGAGAATGTCCGGCCATTACATCTGGTGTAAAAGTAACACAGCATTTCAGAAAAAGAACATTATAGCAGCAGTAACATATGGTGGTGGTAGTGTGATGGTCTGGGGCTGTTCTGCTGCTTCAGGACCTGGAAGACTTGCTGTGATAAATGGAACTATGAATTCTGCTGTCTACCAAAAAATCCTGAAGGAGAATGTCCGGCCATCTGTTCATGACCTCAAGCTGAAAGGAACTTGGGTTCTGCAGGAGGACAATGATCCAAAACACAGCAGCAAGTCCAGCTCTGAATGGCTGAAGAAAAACAAAATGCAGACTTTGAAGTGGCCTAGTCAAAGTCCTGAGCTGAATCCTACTGAGATGCTGTGGCATGACCTTAAAAAGGCCGTTCATGCTGGAAAACCCTCCAATGTGGCTGAATTACAACAATTCTGCAAAGATGAGTGGCCAAAATTCAAGTTATGACAAACGCCTGGTTGCAGTTGCTGCTACTAAGGGTGGGCCAACCAGTTATTAGGTTTAAGGGGCAATCACTTTTTCACACAGGGCCATGTAGGTTTGGATTTTTTCTCCTTTAATAAACACCTTCATTTAAAACTGCATTTTGTGTTTACTTGTGTTGTCTTTTGTCTGTGACAAACATGCAAAAAAAAGAGGAAATCAGGAAGGGGGCAAACACTTTTTCACACCACTGTATATGCAAAATTTTAATAGTACAGAAAAATCACACTTCTGGTTTGTCAGTAGCATGAAGACTTCACATGGCAATTTGCACTCGCATGTTCTTGAACTTCACTTCATTCACAGCTACTTGTGGCTGCTTAGAATCTTGCTGTGCGCTTCTTTCTTTTCAGTGCTGGCAGTTTGACACGTCTTGTATCTCTCTAATTTGTTTAATCAGATTTAAGAGCAACAGATGGACATGGCACATCTACAATCAACCCATTGCTTTTGATTACTGCTGTGTGCTGAATTTAATGATGCAACAACAAACATATGGCCAAATGTCCAAGAAAAAAACCTAGCAGCCTCTTGTTTAGTTACTTATTGCTGCACATAATGGAGTGATAAGTACAAAAATGTGTGTGTACCAGCACCAGCTTGCAGTTTCAACATTCTGCACTTCATGATCATCGCTTATTTCCAATTCTAACATCCTGGACTAAAGAGCAGGACATGTGGCACACTGCAACTTCTGTAGCACACGGCTCCGTGTTTGCTGTAGTGCTGTGCCAGATGCTTCAGCAGCATGTGTTCAGTGCACGGCTACACCCTCTTATGTCAGAGATGGATGAGAGAGAAAGAGTGATGCGCTAACTCTGTGACGGCGTTGGTAAAAATACTGTGTGCTTCGTGAGAGAGGAGGTGAAGGTGATGTGGGTCATTGTGCAATAAGAAACTTCACTAAGAAAGTAAAGTCAAAATTGACTGCTGAGCCGCTGTTTGCTGACCTTCTCAGTCAATAGTTTAACTAGATAAGTCTGCGCTAATAGTATTGCATTTATATGCCCTACTTACAACCTCATTAGCATTCTTAGATGTTTGTTTCTAAGGTTAAGTAGGTAAAAGTGGTGTATGGTTACAATGTCAGTGCAAGTGTATTTCATGCCTGTGTTTACGTATCCACGTATCCACTGAGAAAGATGAGAGGTCTGTAATTTTCGTCATAGTTACACTTCAACTATGAAAATGAGGAAAAAACAAAATCCGTCACTTCAACATAATGAGAAGAATCCAGGAAATCACATTGTAGGATTTTTGAAGAATTTACTTGTAAATCATGGTGGAAAATAAATAAGTATTTGGTCACCCACAAACAAGCAAGATTTCTGGCTCTCATAGACCTGTAACTACTTCTTTAAGAAGCTCTTCTGTCCTCCACTCGTTGCCTGTATTAATGGCACCCGTTTGAGCTCGTTATCTGTATAAAAGACACCTGTCCACAGCCTCAAACAGTCAGACTCCAAACTAAACCATGGCCAAGACCAAAGAGCTGTCGAAGGACACCAGGAAGAAAATTGTAGACCTGCATCAGGCTGGGAAGAGTGAATCTACAATAGGCAAGCAGGTTGGTGTGAATAAATCAACTGTGGGAGCAATTGTAAGAAAATGGGACGTTCAAGACCATTGATAATCTCCCTCGAATCTGGGGCTCCATGCAAGATCTCATCCCATGGGGTCAAAATGATCATGAGAACAATGAGCAAAAATCCCAGAACTACACGGAGGGACCTGATGAATGACCTGCAGAGAGCTGGGACCAACGTAACAAAGGCTACCATCAGTAACACATTACGCCGAGAGGGACTCAGATCCTGCAGTGCCAGGCGTGCCCCCCTGCTTAAGCCAGTACATGTCCAGGCCCGTCTGAAGTTTGACAATGATCCCAAACACACCGCTCAGGCAACGAAGGAGTGGCTCTGTAAAAACCATTAAGGTCCTGCAGTGGCCTAGCCAGTCTTCAGACCTCAACCCCATAGAAAATTTGTGGAGGGAGTTGAAAGTCCGTGTTACCAACATCACTGCTCTAGAGGAGATCTGCATGGAGGAATGGGCCAAAATACCAGCTACAGTGTGTGCCAACCTGGTGAAGACTTACAGGAAACGTTTGACCTCTGTCATTGGCAACAAAGGTTATGTTGCATTGAGTTGAACTTTTGTTATTGACCAAATACTTATTTTCCACCATAAAGTCTTAAAATAAAATCCTATGATGAAAATTACAGACCTCTCTCGTCTTTCTAAGTAAGAAAACTTGCACAATCAGTGGCTGACTAAATACTTTTTTGCCCCACTGTATCTGCTGAATGTCCACACCGAGTGTGAAGCAGATCTATGGTGGAAATTGAGTAATAACTACTTTAATGTATTCTGTTATTATCAATGCATGCATGTAGATGTTTCATTTTAAAAGGGAAATGTTAAAAAAGCATTTATGTATTGCAACCTTTCATATTTTAGTCGACTATAATCTTATTATAATTAGTCAACGAAAACTAGACTAAAACTAAATAGGCCAATAGGGCCCAACAGTGGCATCTTAGCAGAGGTAGGATTTGAACCCTGGACCATCAGGTCCATAGTTTAGTACCTTAACCGCTAGGCCACCACAGTCCCAGATGATAAAATGGAAAGTTGATTGGATGATCGTTTAGATGTTTTGGGCTGTTTTAATGGGTTCTACCATTCAATGTTTGTTTGAGTGTGAGGAAATCTTGATGCTCGACTTGCACTGCACATAAGTTTGAGTTTGTTGGGGGGAAAAAAGCTTAAACGGTCAACCCATACATTGAACCATATTTCGACACCTTTGGGTTCAATTGGAACAGATCAGTGAGCCATGTCTTGACACACAACGTCTGTGCCAGCCTCAGTACTTCCCTTGTGGCTGAATGGAAGTGATCCACATAGTCATGTTTCAAATCTAGTGGAAAAAGTCTCTGGTGGGCAAACTCTGTAATGCCTGTGGTTTTTGGTTTGAGATATTCGGTGAGCTTATCGTCAGGTCATTTTAATTTGTCCATATACTTTTAGACATGGGACGTTTATAATGCAGAGTCGGTGTAAATAAGGTTTCAGCTTAGTTTAATTCAGTCAAAACCATTTGGATTTTATACCCTGCATGCACGTTGTGGGATCAGTGAGATCAGCCACAGGATTCAGTCCTATTTATCTCTCAAGTCCTCTTCTGGCATGCTGATATGCCTGCAGAAATGCTTACACAGTCACATCAAAGCAGCTGCAAAGCATTAACTTGCTGCCTGTTCAGTCACACCTTGATATCTTTTCCATTTTGAATGTCTTCTCCAACATGGAAAAATTGTCTTGAAAATCAAACTGATTTGAATGCAGCTCGTGTTGGCCTTTTCTTAAAAATGTCCTGAAGGATAGTAAGGTTTGGTAGCATTTCTGACAGCTGGCCAACACAAACCTAAGCAGCACAAGCTGCCGGACTCGTTATGTAGCCAGCAATGAATTGGCTTTTGCCTTCCTTCCTTTCTCTGATTTAGTCTGCCATATTTTAGCCTTTTATCTCAGCCATTCTGGATTTTATGGGATCCATGTAAGGAGACGAGGAGAAAGAATGGCACGGTTATAGGTATAACTCAATTACTTATGTGATGCCCGCCGTTCTATATCTTTTGGAGTTTGTGTGTTAGTGTGTGGACAATAGTGTAATATTTGTGTGCAAATTTATTGAACTCCTTTCTCAAATCATTCCTGAACCATGTACAGTGTGGCTGGGCACATGATCCTTCTGAAAGGGGAAACTCCCTTTAGGGAATACCTTTGGCTTAAAAGGGTATACTTGATCTACAGGAAGTGTTGAAGTAGGTGGGACGTGTCACCGTAACATCCACATGACAGCCAGCACCCAAGGTTTCCCAGTATAACGTTGCACAGACATTCATGCTGCCAGTGTTATTCACTTCACCTGTCATTGGTTTAATGTTATGATTAACACTGGTCACTTTATCAGCTACACTTGTTCATCTGCTTGTTAATCCAGATATCTAATTAGCCAATCACATTGCCGAATTATGTATGTACATAGACATCAGAATGGGGAAGACAGGTGATTTTACTGGGATTTTCATGCTCAGTCACAGAGAGTGGTCCGAAAAAGGGAGAATGTCCAGTGAGTGGCACTTCTCTGGGTGAAAAGGCCTCATTATAGCCAGAAGTCAGAGGCCAGCCTTGTTTGAGCTGATAGAAAGGCAACGGTAGCTCAAAGAACCACTCCTCACAATAGAATAGCATGTCTGACTGCACAACATGTCAAACCTTGAAGCAGGTGGGCTACAGCAGCAGACCACACAAGGTGCCACTTCTGTCAACTAAGAACAGACCACTCATCAAGCTTGGCCAAAAGAAATTTGGAAAAACTCACCGGGTATCAGACTCTATTTTTCAGATGGTAGGGTCAGAACTTGATGTAAACAACATGAAAGCATGGATCCCTCTTGCCTTGTATCATGCTGCTGGTGGTGTAATGGCGTAGGGGATGTTTTCTTGGCTCACTCTGGCCCAATAATAACAATTTAACATTGGTTAAATGCCACAGCCAACCGGAGTATTGCTGCTGACCATGTCCACCCCTTTATGACCACAGCATACCCATCTTCTGATACTTCAAGCAGGAAAACACACCCAGTCAGGAAGCTTAAATCATCTCAAAGTGGTGTCTTGAACCTGAAATAGTTCAGTCTACTCCTGATGGCCTCCACAGTCACCTGATGTCAGTATTATAGAGAACCTTTGGGACGTGGTGGAACGGGAGAATCATGTCATGAATGTGCTGCCGACAGATCTGCAGCAACTGTGTGACGCTAGGATGTCGATATGTAATGAACGTTTGGAATCTATGCCATAAAGATCTATGCCACAGCATTTTAAACACAGGGATACATTAGAGTTCTCTTAGTTGACATGTTGGATGTTTGAAAAATGTCCAGGAATGAAGACCTGAGCTACTTCGTCAATGGACAGAGATGTCTGGTGTCGGAGCATCTCGTTAACAAAATGGCTTGTTGGGTGCTCCCAGCTAACCCGTGTCTACTGTCTAAAGCTCCTACAGTTTGCACACGAGTGTCAGAATTGGACCTTGGAGCAGTGGAAGGATGTTGTTAGACTGATCAGTCCTGCTTTCTTTTCCAACATGTGGATGGTTCGATGGACATTTATGTGGACTTCGAATTTTCTATCATTATAATCTGTAAGATTATTGTGTTTGTGTTGTTAAAGATCATGAAGTATATCACCAAAAGTAGGGAAAATAGTAAATTACATTTACAGCATTTAGCAGACGTCCTTATCCAGAGTGACTTGCAATTGGTACAGTCTTACAATGAAAGCAATTGTGGGCTAAGGGCCTTGCTCAAGGACCCAACAGTGGCAGCTTGGCAGAGGTGGGTTTTGAACCCTGGACCTTTTGGTCCATAGTCCAGTACCTTACCGACTAGGTTACCACAGTCCACAAATTCCTTAAAGAAGTAGTGTCAAAAATGTATTAAATGTATGTCTTGGCTCATGTTACTGTAATCAAAATTAAGACATGATGCAGAGTGAAAACTCTTATTCTGGTGAGGGTTGTGAGGTGACCTGGAGCCTATTCTGGAATTCACTGACCACAGGCAGAGGTGCACCATGGACCGTCATGGAGCCAGTAGCAGTGGATATCTTGTAAGGGTGCTGCTGTTTAGTACAACTTGGACTGTTAAGGTTCGGGATGTAGAGCACATTAAAAACTTATGAGCAACCTAAAAACCACATCAGGTCTGAGCATGAAATTAGAACTGAGCATTTGGGACTGCGGTGGTGCCGCGGATAAGGTACTGGACTATTGACCCGAAGGTCCAGGTTTTAAGCCGTACCAATTCCTTAAAGTCCCTTAACCCACAATTGATTGGGTGGGATTGTTGTATTGGTTGTGAGTCACTCTGTGTAAGGATGTCTGCTAAATGCACAGTTAATCTTGCATTGTGATCAAAGCCATTGTGACCATTCTCCTCCACTGACTGCTTGAACACTGGTATCTTTTTTGGTCCCTGTTACTGAAGGAACATATTTAATCAGACATTGACTTATTATCTGAGGACAGTAATTAGTTGTGAAACATTGCATGGATGAGTTATTCCACACCTGTCAGCTACACACAAACAAAGTAATCTAAATGTTCTTCAGTAATGATGTGGAAGACCATCTTGAAGTATTGTTTACTGGCCAATGTAATCTTCACGTTACCATCGTCAGACCGAACTGTAGATCAATCAGTACAGTTTTTGTTTTAATTGCTTTATTCGAAAATGAGTAAAACCTTCCCGCGCGAGTAGACATCTAATTACGTCGTTAGCTAATTGGGCAGTAACGTCTTTTTCGATTAGTGTGTGAATGGTACTTGGGTGTATGGTGTTGGTGTATCTGAGGACCCACTGGGCATATCCTCCATTTAGCTTTTTTTTGCTCTTTTCATTAATTATTATACCTCAGTCTTGAGTGCAAGAGATTATTCTAAGGCTTTTCTAATATTGTTACCCAAGAGTTAATCCTTCCAATTTAATTTTGCTTCCGTTGCTTTTGCTTCAGACCTTCCTAATACCACAACAATGGCATTGCTGATGGTAGGCATAACTTAAATAAGGGTAAAAGGGTTTGACCTCAGTCACACTGTTGCTGCACACCTGCCATAACGAAGTTGGTGTGTCCTGACGAGGGTAGTCTTTGGCCCACTTAAGTACAAAAAGAGGTCTGTTGAGTGAGACTTATCATTCAGTTCGTAAGTGTCAAGCAGGTAGGGTAAAGTTATGTTTATCACGTTATATGTTGTCGAAGTCAAAGGGTGGAAACCAATTTGGAGCTGCAGTGGCTCTGAATGTCAATTATGGACTGTTACTTAAAGGCTCGTCTCCAGTGACATAAGCTTCACTAAGAACTAAAATCTTAATTAGGCTATAAATATCACTGGAGAGCAATTTTGTCTTCAAATGTTTTGTTACGTGAAAGACAATGTGAGATCATGACAGACGCCAAGACGTGTCAAGCTGAACACGAATATAATCTCAGATTTGCTTAAAATGAGTGTAATGAATTCAGTCTTGCTAAATCACATTGTTTAATCGCATACTGATGCACTTGGTTCAACTTTTCATTTGTACCCAGCCTCTGGTGCTTCTCATGTTGCTGTCCAATAATAGTTGGCCAGCATTGATGGATTCCAATTGCCCTGATACTGCTTTTCCCTGGTCACAGTGTGCTGGTGAAAGCTTTCTGCATGTTCAAAATTCACTGCACTGAACAGGGAAAAAGTCCAAGTTTAAATGGAGAAAATTAATTTTCAGTGCACCAAAAAGTGGTAGCTGTATTTGCCTTTTATTCAATAATTGCCCACATTTGTGAAAGTAACGTGGAGCAACATTTACATGTTTATTAGGAATAGGCAAAAATGCGTTTGCTAACTAGCAATGAAGATAAAGATGAATAGTTTATTCAAAACTTCACAGTTTTAATGAACGTTTCTGCCAATACAAAAGAGCGATAAATACTTCCCACGTTCCAACTTGATTAAAGATTCAAGAAAACTGTCTTTACTTGAGCCATGGGCCGACCAGTTTGCACTTCAGATGCTCCAGCATGGAGTCGTCTGGTTGGATTTACAAGTAGTACAAATGATGACCTTTTTTCGGAGTTCGGCTTGAAATGCTACCCCACTTTTGAGGACTTTGTTCTTGAGACTGCCATCGCACTGTGTTAACTCTGTGGTAAGTGGTAATGTAAAAATATTCCTTGTTAGTGAGAAATGTCTGATGACGTCACCGACTAATAGACTTATTACATTAGTTGCCAACTAATTTGCTAGTCGATTTCAGTCTACTAAGTCAGTGAATCATGGTGCCCCTGTTATTATGTAAATACAGTGAGGCAAACAAGTTCTCCTATTTAGAAAGATGAGAGAGGTCTCTAATTTTCATCATAGGTACAGTTCTATGAGAGACAAAACGAGAAAAAAAATCCAGGAAATTACATCAAAGGAATTTTAAAGAATTTAATTGTAATCATGGTGGAAAATAAATATTTGGTCAGTAACAAAAGTTCAACTCGATATTGTGTAACAATCTTTGTTGGCAATGACAGAGGTCAAACGTTTCCTGTAAGTCTTCACCAGGTTGGCACACACTGTAGCTGGTATTTTGGCCCATTCCTCCATGCAGATCTCCTCTAGAGCAGTGATGTTTTGGGGCAACACGGACTTTCAACTCCCTCCACAAATTTTTTCTATGGGGTTGAGGTCTGGAGACTGGCTAGGCCACTCCAGGACCTTGAAATGCTTTTTATGGAGCCACTCCTTTGTTGCCCGAGTGGGTGGTGTGTTTGGGAACATTGTCATGCTGGAAGACCCAGCCACGTTCCATCTTCAATGCCTCACTGATGGAAGGAGGTTTTGGCTTAAAAATCCTCACGATACATGGCCCCGTTCATTCTTCCCTTAGCACGGATCAGTCGTCCTGTCCCCCTCTGCAGAAATACAGCCCCAAAGCATGATGTTTCCACCCCCCATGCTTCACAGTAGGTATGGTGTTCTTGGGATGAAACTCAGGGCATTCTTCTTCCTCCAAACACAACGAGTTGAGTTTTACCAAAAAGTTTCTATTTTGGTTTCATCTGACCACATGATATTCTCCCAGTCCTCTTCTGGATCATTCATATGCTCTCTGGCAAACTTCAGATGGGCCTGGACATGTACTGGCTTAAGCAGGGGGGCACGCCTGGCACTGCAAGATCTGAGTCCCTCTCGGCGTAGTGTGTTACTGATGGTAGCCTTTGTTACTTTGGTCCCAGCTCTCTGCAGGGTCATTCATCAGGTCCCTCCGTGTAGTTCTGGGATTTTTCTCACGTTTCCATCATCATTTTGACCCCACGGGATGAGATCTTGCGTGGGGCCCCAGATCGAGGGAGATTGTCAATGGTCTTGTATGGCTTCCATTTTCTTACAGTTTGCTCCCACACTTGATTTATTCACACCAACCTGCTTGCCTATTGTAGATTCACTCTTCCCAGCCTGGTGCAGGTCTACAATTTTCTTCCTGGTGTCCTTCGACAGCTCTTTGGTCTTGGCCATGGTTGAGTTTGGAGTCTGACTGTTTGAGGCTGTGGACAGGTGTCTTTTATACAGATAACGAGCTCAAACAGGTGCCATTAATACAGGTAACAAGTGGAGGACAGAAGAGCTTCTTAAAGAAGTTACAGGTCTGTGAGAGCCAGAAATCGTGCTTGTTTGTGGGTGACCAAATACTTATTTTCCACCATAATTTACAATTAAATTTTTTAATAATCCTACAATGTGATTTCCTGGATTTTTTTCCTCATTTTGTCTCCCATAGTTGAAGTGTAGCTATGATGAAAATTACAGACCTCTATCAGCTTTCTAAGTAGGAGAACGTGCTCAATCAGTGGCTGACTAAATACTTGTTTGCCCCACTGTATTTATATTTATATTGTTATTTGTAAGACGTGATTTAATGGACCATTTACTGCAAGCTGCCTTTTACTACAAATTCATTTTGAAATTGACCTGAATTAGATGTTAATCTGCAGTTAATTGTCTTGATTGTAACTGGGATAAAAGATCTATTAGATTATATACAAGTTCCAGTAGAATGGTCCTCTGTAGCCAGAAAGAGGACTTGTAACTATAGATGAAATTATTAGTAATGTATACAGCTTATACGGGACTACCATGTTTGCTAGTGAAACAAACAATATTTGTAAGTGGCATAATTATATTTGTGAATTACAGAACTGTGCAGAGGTTTGTGTTCATCTCTGACATGTCTGAGGTTTGTTGCTTCTCAGGTAGAGGAGAGAGTGGCGTTAGCTGAGTTGGGCTGATTATACCATAGGCTCATCTCTCATCCTACCTCAGTGTCACATTTAGCCCCTCAGCCATTTATCACAAACTGGTAATGACACTGGTTAATGAGAGAGATGGAAAGCGTGACCGTGGGAGGTGGGAGAGGGCTGCTCGAGTGTGCGTTTTAGGGATTGTGGGATGGATTGAAAGATCTCCCTGTTTGAATGTAGGAAACGTTTGCTAATGTTTATATAAATTAGATGATTTAAAAAACAAGAATATGCCGGCGTCATATGATCAGTGATCCACCTGACTACAGTAAGCAGTAAAATGGGAGTTTGAGCATGGGTGTTTGTTGTGAGTGGTTGAGGCCGATGATGGTTCCTGTTGAATCAGTTAATTTACTGGTAATCGATAGAGAGCCTGAAATGTCAATTGGAACAGTGTGTTAGAATGTGCTGTGTTAGTAGGCTGTTAGCTTTGTTAGCAAGTCGGTGGGGAAACACATTTTTGAACACTGTTTTGTTACACATTGGCCATTAAAGGTAATTGGATATACAGTGGGGCAAAAAAGTATTTAGTCAGTCACTGATTGTGCAAGTTCTCCTACTTAGAAAGATGAGAGGTCTGTAATTTTCATCATAGCTACACTTCAGCTATGTGAGACAAAATGAGAAAAAAAAATCCAGGAAATCACATTGTAGGATTTTTAAAGAATTTAATTGTAAATTATGGTGGAAAATAAGTATTTGGTCAATAACAAAAGTTCAACTCAATACTTTGCAACATAACCTTTGTTGGCAATGACAGAGGTCAAACGTTTCCTGTAGGTCTTCACCAGGTTGGCACACACTGTAGCTGGTATTTTGGCCCATTCCTCCATGCAGATCTCCTCTAGAGCAGTGATGTTTTGGGGCAACACGGACTTTCAACTCCCTCCACACACTTTCTATGGGGTTGGAAAAAGTCACTGCACGTACCATGAAGTGCATTAACCTGTAAGTGCAGCTCACGTCGTGGCAGGACTTCAGCATCTCTGACTGTTCAAAGGTGCCTGGAGATTGTGATTTATTTGTATTTATTTATTGTGCCGAGAGGACATGACCTTCCAGTCGCTCTCACTCGCTCTCTTTTATACAGTTGAGTTCAAAAGATTGAATTTGGCTTTGCCGATATTCTGTAATAACCTCTATGCTCGCCCTCAATGCTTTTCTTCTCACTGTGTGCAGCTTTAAGATCAATTGTAATGTCTGAAACAGCCATCCATTCCCCGAAATTCTTACTGACATCCATTCAGTCTGCCATGTCTGTTGGTCAAAGGTTGCAGATTATGCTCGGGCTATTTAATTATTCTAGATATCATTCACTGCTTTGTTTAAATCAGACCTGGGCAGCAATAGTTCACAGAAGGTCTGTTATATTTGCATTTTGTTTTTTTAGTGTCTGTGCTTTTTTTTTTCCTCCTCCTTGTGACATTTTCCTTTTTCTAGCAGCAGAACTTCTCTAGTCCATGTACACATTACAACACAGCATACACAAGCCTTGCCTAACCCACTGCAGAGTTGCACTGGGCGACATATGTTCCCAGCCCCCACATGTTCGCTCACTTACTCTCTCAATCCAAAACCAGCCTGTTCAGCCTCCCTCTGTTTTTTGCTCGGGGAAAAGGAATCACCGGGGTTATTTATAGTCCAAATGCTGGTATTCCTCTGTTTCACTGACAGAATTTTGTTTCTTCCCTGTTAAGCACTCTGTACATGCTCACATGCTTGCTTTGGCATACCAAGCTTATGTCTCCTCAGTCATGTGTGTGACCACTGAAAATTTATCTACTAGAAAAAATGATTAAGAATGGCAGGAATTGAAAAAAAGAATGTGATTAAAATATATTTGCTTTAATTAAAATGTATTTTCTGTTGTTAACATGACCTTTCTTTTAGGCCACAGCTGTCAATATTTGTTTAATATAATAATTCCAAATAAGAAAAAAGGATTATCGAGTAATCTGAACCTGCCGAACTGTCTTAGCATTTGGAATTAGGGTGCTGTTATAACTAGTAATGCAGCGATATAATAATTGGCTGAAAATGAAAGGTTTTATTTGTTTTAATTAGCTTTTTGAATGGTACTTTTAAAAATTGACGCCTCAGACGAACAGTGATTACAAGTGTCTAATGTCTCAGGAATTGATTCCTCTTGGCCATCGCTGTTGCTGTTGATCTTCTGCTGCTTGAACTGCTCAAATACATCTGCAAAAGGGAATTAGTTTTGAATTTTTAGTTTTAGTTTATAATTATTAAAATATTTTAAAGGCTTAGCTTTGGCGCTTCATTTCACATCTATTTAACTGTCATGCCCCACCTTTGTTTATAGCTTTTTGGACACCAGTGTTTCTCATACTCCAATACGCTCTTGAACCACATCTGTTCCACTGGTGATCCGAATCGGCAGAATATTAATTCCTCACCTATCGCGCCTATGCTTAATCTCATTCCTCTTCTGTTTAAATCCCTTGCCTGAAGCAGGGGAAGCCGTGCTCTTTCAGAATCTGCTTGAGTGCAGATTTAAAGCTTTTGCTCCTTAAACTCTGTTTATTTGCAATTTGTATTAGTCTCTGCTCTTTGGTCTGGCTTGCCCGGTAACCTTTTCTTTGTCAAATGTTTCCATAGTTTTTTTTCCCCACTTGACTTTTTTTCTGAAAATGTAAGTTTTATTCTGGTTTGACAGGTATCAGTGACTGGTAACAATCCCTTTTTGTACTTTGATCATGGCTTATTGTACAGAAAGATGAACCTTTATCTGCTTGATGATTGACTTGATTATGGAAAACCATTGGTTGGATTATGCTTTATGCATACAAAAGTCACTTTTTAAAATGTATTTATGTTCAGTTTGATGCTTTAGACTCCTGCAGCTCTTGTCCATCTCCTGGTCCTTTGTGTTTACCTTGAGCAAAAAAGTCTACTGAATATTGGAGGTTTTTAAATGTCAAATATTGATGTGCAGGTTTTTCAGGTTTCCCTTGAATTGAATAATTGCCAGTGTAATGGAGGAAAAATAGCCTTGATGGCGGTCCATTTTGGACTGATTTTATTTAATTGTTTTAATTCCATAGTATAACTTTTATGAATTCTTGCATGTCAGTTATTTCTCAGTTCCCTTTCCATCTTTCACCTCCCTTTGTGTTCCACAGGAGAAAAACAAGGACAAGGACAAGCGCTTCCGTCCACTGTATGACATTCCCTACATGTTTGAGGCCAGAGAATTCCTGAGAAAGAAGCTCATAGGAAAGAAGGTAACGTCTCTCTTACTGAATCTTACATTTACATACCCTAATCAATTGGTAAAGATGAGTTCTGACCTTTTCATTATAGTTTTAGATGTTGTTTTCTATAGTCTGCCCTGTATCTTCTGCCATTAAACATCACACAGTGTAGTAGCAGTAATAATAATACTGTTTGATTCATATAAAAATGAAGAAAAGGGACATGGGCATCAACTCTGTTGGGATTATGTAAGGGAGAGGAAACACTGAGTAAATAGATGAGTCTTGAGTTGAGATTTAAATAAGGTCAGGCATGTGCATTCCCTGAGGTGTTATGGTAGTGCATTCCAGACTCTTGGGGCTGTAGCACTAAAGAATATAGCTCCAACTGTGCAGAGTTTTGTGAGGGATGGTAAGAAGGCCAGTGTCTGAGGGTCAGTGTGTAGGGGAGAAAGAATTCAGAGATTTAAGAAAGTTCAAGTCTATGAAGTACCTTGTATACGAGAGGGAGTGAAGTATGGGTGAGATGTGGGAAGATTTTTTTGGTAGGTGTACACAGTCTAACAGCATGGTTTTTAATGTGCTGGAGTGTTTTGAGGGACTTAGAAAGAAGGCCTAGGAAAGGTGAGTTGTAGGAATCGAGACGGGATGTGATGAATGCAAGGATTAGTATTTCTGCATCATGAAAACTGAGAGAGAAACGGAGGCGAGCAGTATTGTGAAGGTGGAAAAAGGCAGATTTGGTAACAGAGCTAATGTGTGACTTGAAAGCAAAGTGTGGAGTCTAGGGTGACTTCTATAGTGGTGCTTAAGTTTGTGAAGCCTTTAGAATGTTCTATATGCCTGCATATATATCTAAAACATCATCAGATTTTCACACAAGTCCTAAAAGTAGATAAAGAGAACCCAGTTAAACAAATGAGATAAAATATTATACATGGTCATTTATTTATTGAGGAAAATGATCCAGTATTACATATTAGTGAGTGGCAAAAGTATGTGAACTAAACGTTTCCTGTAACTGTTGATCAGTCCTGCACACCGGCTTGGAGGAATTTTAGCCCATTCCTCCGTACAGAACAGCTTCAGCTCTGGGATGTTGGTGGGTTTCCTCACATTAGCTGCTTGCTTCAGGTCCTTCCTCAACATTTCCATTGGATTAAGGTCAGGACTTTGACTTGGCCATTCCAAAACATGAACTTTATTCTTCTTTAACCATTCTTTGGTAGAACGGCTTGTGTGCTTAGGGGCGTTGTCTTGCTGCATGACCCACCTTCTCTTGAGATTCAGTTCATGGACAGATGTCTTGACATTTTCCTTTAGAATTCTCTGATATAATTTAGAATTCATTGTTCTGTCAATGATGGCAAGCCGTCCTGCCCAGATGCAGCAAAACAGTCCCAAACCAGCATTTTCCTTTCTTCAAACATAACGGCTTTCTTTTAAACCAAAAAGTTCTATTTTGGTCTCATCCGTCCACAAAACATTCTTCCAATAGCCTTCTGGCTCGTCCACGTGATCTTTAGCAAACTGCAGACGAGCAGAAATGTTCTTTTTTGAGAGCAGTGGCTTTCTCCTTGCAGCCCTGCCATGCACACCATTGTTGTCTGATGGTGGACTCGTGAACATTAATATTAGCCAATGTGAGAGAGGCCTTCAGTTGCTTAGAAGTTACCCTGGGCTCCTTTGTGACCTCACCAACTATTACCGTACAAACCTTGCTTTTGGAGTGATCTTTGTTGGTCAACCACTCCTGGGGAGGGTAACAATGGTCTTGAATTTCCTCCATTTGTACACAATCTGTCTGACTGTGGATTGGTGGACACCAAACTCTTTAGAGATGGTTTTGTAACCTTTTCTAGCGTGATGAGCATCAACAACTCCTTTTCTGAGGTCCTCAGAAATCTCCTTTGTTCGTGCCATGATACACTTCCACAAACATGTGTTGTGAAGAGCAGACTTTGTTCCCTGTTCTGTAAATAAAACTTGTCATCCCATTGATTGAAAACACTTGACTCTAATTTCACCTTCAAATTAACTGCTAATCCTAGAGGTTCACATACTTTTGCCACTCACTAATATGTAATATTGGATCATTTTCCTCAATAAATAAATGACCAAGTATAATATTTGTCACATTTGTGTAACTGGGTTCTCTTTATCTACTTTTAGGACTTGTGTTGAAACCTGATGACGTTTTGGGTCATATTTACGCGGAAATATAGAAAATTCTAAAGGGTTCACAAACTTTCAAGCACCACTGTAGTTTCCAAAAGAGGAGGTGGAGGGAGATACTGTAATTTTCCATCGATATCAGGACTAAAAGGATTCACTTTGGCAAAAGCAGGTATAGAACCAGCTTGTCCGCAGTCTTGTCACAGTTTTACCTAACAATATTAGATGTGAATATGAGTGTTTAATGACTTTTACACAATTTGCTAGTGTCAAATGCTCACTGGGTTGAGGGCCGAGATAAATTTGAGGACCATCTGTGGAACACTAGAGCTTTTGACTATGTCTGTGAATGATGTGACCAACAGGAGGCATGTAGATGATAAATGGAACCGGACTCAGACCTAAACCCTGTGGCACTTCTTGAGAAAATGGCATGATGCGGGATTAGAGCTTGACTATAGAAATGAAGTGCTGTCCGTCAGCGTGATACGATTTGAACCATGCTAAGGCAACGCCACCGAGCTCCAGGTAGAATTGGAGAAGGGAAAGAGGGACATTATGATTAACTGTGTCGAAAGTGGCATTGAGATTCGAAGGCAGTAGGACGGAGGAGGTCATCAATTACTCTGGGAAGCGCAGTTTCTCTGCTGTGGTGGGAACGACAGCCAGATTGGAAAGGCTCAAACAGATTATTAGTGCAATTGTGCTTGTAGTTGTTCTTTTTCCAGAAGCTTAGCCCGAAAGCGGAGAGTGGAAATGGGTCTATAGTTACTAAGTACAATACTTAAAGATGGCGCAGCAGTACCTATTTTCAGCAAGGTAGGAACCTGACTAGCTGAGGGCCAACTTTGAGAGAAATAGGAGGAGGAAGAGCTGAACAGGCTTTATGATACAAATGTTGGGTCAAAAGCTTATGTAGGTATGAAATTGGTTGATATGCATAGTGCAGTTGAATGGCGTAACAGAAGGGCAGCTGGAATGGTTCATGAATAGAATGTAGTGTCAGAACAATTGAGGAATCTCTACGCAGGGTAGTACAGCCAGTCAGTGTGGGGAACTGGACTGGAGGAACTTGCTTGTATTTTTAAATTGGTTATTTTGCTTATTTCAGCCGTCATGTAGGATTCTAGACAGATATGATGGTCTGGTTGCCTGTATGTTAAGCGCATCTTTGTAATTAAGAACATCCCTAGATGTTCTCATGGCAAAACTTCTGAGGGTGACAGAAATTTGAGTGTTGATATTGATGACATGTTCAGTTCAGGTAGCAGATGTTCAGATGTAGAAAGGGAAGATAATGGTAATGAGTTCATTTAACTGAGAGAGAAAATTCTGCAAGGGTTTGAGTGGTCGGTAAATCAAAACTGCAACTATTTCCCTTAAACTTGATGTCTAAGTGGGTGGCAAAGTGGCGCATGCCCAGTGCCTGGTCTGATCCCGACTTCGGCCGCTGCCTGTGTGGAGTTTGCTTGTCCTCCACATGTCTGCGTGGGTTTACTCAAGGTATTCAGGTTTTGTCCCACATTCCAAAGACATTCATTAAGTAAATTGGTCGCTCTAAATTGGCATGGTGTGAATGGGAATGACCAGTATGGACGTTACCTTGTTCCTGTCACGATTTGCCATTAATGCCGAAAGCGTAAAATAAAACAAACAAACAACTAATGTCGAAGTATTCATCGATTTGACCTAAACTAGAGTGCCACTAGTTAGACATGTTAAATTGATAGAAGAAATACCTGCAGTCTTAAAAACAAATGGCCTGCACTGCAAAATATCTGTGTAGGTTCTCAGTCATCCAGGTCATGGTGGACTCCAGTGTTTTAGCTGAAGGTAACTTCTTGGTTCTTAAGCTGACAGCCCCACTAGAGGTTAAATACCTTGGGCTCCCCATCAGCTTCTGGAACTGAAGAAGCCTTTCGGATGAGAGTTGAAGCATCTTCAAGAACCAAGAAGTCCAGTTTCATTCAGCTCACACACTTGAGTCCACTGCAGAAGAGGTCAGCATTACAGTGGGTGAAAAAAACCAGCTTAAAATCCCTTTACAACACTAAACTTTAAATGTCTTAAGCCAAGACTTAGTCACGAGATGCCATCGGGTTAAAATGGGAATAGTGAGGGCTTGTGTTAGGTGATAAAACAAGTAATGAAAGTGGAAGACGTGGGAACAGAGACATTCAAGGGAAATTTAGGTAATAAAATTGGCTTAATTTGAAGTTATCCAGTGTGGTGGTTTAATTAGCAGTAGTTATCGGACACAGCAAACAGCAGCCAGAGAGCAGCGTCAGACAATCCGCCAGTGTTCACTCAAACGCAACACGATGGCTCGACAGTCTTTTCATTAAGCATGAGTTAAGTACTTTTTGGCATGTCAGATGGACCTCAACATGCATGATTACTGATCTAGTTCTACTTTAGTATCACTGCTCAGGGATTGGCAGTGAATAAAACTGATGCACTCGCTGGAAGAATTACATGCTCATCATGTAGGCCTTCGTTGTTGTGTAATTAATTGCATAAAGTGAGGTTTATGGCTTGAGATTTAACATGCGCAAGAAAATAATGGGGCGGCTCGTTGGGTAGGACAGTCGTTTCACAGCAAGTAGGTCCTGGGTTCAATCCCAACTACTGCTTGCTGGAAATGGGACGTTCTCTTACATGCACTGTTTCATGCCTGGGTGTTCCAAATTTTCTAATTTCTTCTGCCTTACTTTTTTAATTTTAATTAGTCATTAGTTGGTAATCTGTCACACCTGATGTCCAACACGAGCCTGAAAACAAGCTCTTAAATAGAACCAGGAGTGATAGATATCTGTAGGGAGAGTTCTACAATATGCAGTCTTGACTCCCAAAGTAAACGAGTGAGAGAACCTGCTCCAAAACAACAACAACCCCACAATATCTTGCAGTGGTTGCTGTCAGAAACCACATAGCTAGTCTTCTTTAAGCCAACAGCAGCTATTAAAGTAATAGATGAAGGCTTTGAAACGGGTGATGTTGTCAGAAAGGAAGGATCTGGAAGGCCCAAAGCTTCTTCGAGCAGAGATGAACACCTGCTGAAATTTACAGTTCTTAAAGACGGGGCAAAAAGTTAAACTGTCATGCAGAATACAAGATCTCAAAAGAGAAGACTCTTTTCAGAAGAACAATAACATGTAGGTTGTCTATTGCAAGTTCTCGATGTGTTAAAGCCTTGGCTGTGCCAAATCAGCATTCACAGCGAGTATAATTGAGAAAAGGAGGCACTTCTGAGAGATGTGAATTAACGCGAGGGGCATCAAGTTGATGTGGAGTGCGCTGATATTAAAGCTTCTCCCTAGTAATCATGGAACCTAAAACTTTCACACAATTGTGAACTTGCCAGTTTATAGAAGGGGTTTGGGCAGTCGGCATGATCTGTTATGTTACTTTAGAACGGTTTCTTTTTGTGCCTGTGAGCCTGATAATTGTACAGCAAACATGTTTTATTATCTTTCTGTTGATTTTGCTGTTGCTAGGACACTAGGGAATGTGGGTGTCAAGGGCCTTTGACTGTCAGGCAGGAGACACTTGTACCTATCTGGCTACCTTGGTAACATTCCTTGCAGTCCAATAGCGAAATGCTGAAGTAGATTCATGTTAAGAATCGGCTAAAATGGTTGTGTTCCCTTCTTACTATCTGCCTGTGTCAGCTTGTCTCTCAAAATGCAGCCAATATACACTCACCGGCCACTTGATTAGATATCGGCTGCTTGCTTACTCAAATCTATTCAGCCAGTCAAGTATCGGGAACTTGATGCATTTAGGTACATAGACATGGTCAAGACAACCTGTGGAAGTTCGAACCGATCATCAGAATGGGGAAGAAATGTGACTTGCTTTGAACGTGGCATGGTTGTTGTTGCTAGACAGGCTGGTCTGAGTATTTCAGAAGCTGCAGATCTACTGGGATTTTCAAGCATAGCCATCTCTAGGGTTTACAGAGCATGAGCCGAAAAAGAGAAAATATCCACCGATCGGCAGTTCTCCGAGCAAAGATGCCTCATTGGTGCCAGAGGTCAGAGGAGAATGGCTAGACTGGTTTAAGCTGACAAAGGCAACAGTACCTCAAATTGCATCTGAGGTATACAGAACCATATCTGGGAATTCACAACACATCAAACTTTGAAGCAGACGGGCTACAGCAGCAGAAGACCCCACACAGTGCCACTCAGCAAAGACCATGCGACGGAGGCTACAATTTGCACAGGCTCACCAAAATTGGCCAGAAGAAGGTTCTAAAAGCGTTGCTTGGTCTGAGTCTTGTTTTCTGCTGCATCATTCAGATGGTAGGGTCAGGATTTGGCATAAGCAGCATGAAATCACAGATGCTTCCTGACTCAGGCTGTTGGTGTAATGGTGTGGGGACATTTTCTTGTGCTCCCTTAATACCAGTTGACTGTCATTTAAATGCCACAGCCTACCTGAGTATTGTTGCTGACCATGTCCATCTCTTTATGACCACAGCGTACCCATCTCATTTACTTCCAGCTACTCAAATCATCTAAAACTAGGTTCTTGACAATGAGTTGGTTCACAGTACTGAAGTGGCCTCAACAGTCACCAGATCTCAATTCGGTAGAGCACCTGTGGGATGTGGTGGAACGGGAGATTCGCATCATGGATGTGCAGCCGACAAATTTGCCGCAAATGCGTGATGCTATCATGTTAACATGGCACGAAACCTCTGAGGAATGTTCCTGCAACTTGTTCTTCTATGCCACGGAGCATGAAGGTAGTTTGAAGGCAATAGAGGGTCCAACCCGGTACTAGTGAGTATATATGGCGTATGCATGAAGGAATCAATAGAGGAATCATCCCAGACTTTGGAAGATGCGACCCCTACCCAGGCCTGACACTGCCTCTGTCAAATGGAGTAATTACACAATAACCAAGATTGATGAAACAAACAGTGGGTCGGCAAAGGCCCATGAAAGAGAACGACTGCATGAGAAGAAGCATTTTGGACAGTGTGTGCCAGTCTAATAGATTTAAAATGGTGCAGAGTGCTCTAAGCACTTCACTTCTGCTTTCCCTGGTGAGCTGTAGTGGGGGCCAACCAAGGGCCATTCTTGTGAGATGCCCTGATCCCCTCAGCTGGCTCTTCTCAATATGAAGGACCAACGTTTCTACTCCTAGCCTTTTTTCCGGTTTGACACACTCCTTACCCTGTCACAGGGAGTAAGCCCAGCAAACCTGTGTAGAAGCTTCAATTCTGCCTCTTGTACCTGTGACCTTGCTCTTTTTGGCACTGTTTAAAGTTCCCAAAAGATAGGCACTTGGACTGACTGGTAAGTGGAGAGAAAGTTCTGTCGGAGGACTGAGCTGCTGCTTCACCACCTGCAAAAGGGCTGCTGATAACAGTTTCTTTAGAGCTATAGAAAATCTCCATCGGGGGGTTCATTAAGGCTAAATTTGGACCCTGATATTAAAGTTGATGATAAAAAAAAATGTATGCAACCCAAAAAAGTGCAGACCAGCATTATTAGACATTGACATACATAGACATGGTGACATTTCAACAATTGTTTTTTTTTTATTATTTTTTTTTAAATGGGTAATGTAATTTCTAACATACTGATGTCCTCTGATTAGACTTAAATGTGATTTGGGATTGAGATCATACTTGGGGTATAATGGGTGGCAATCCAAGTCTCTTCGATTATTGCATGGTTGAGGAAAAGAAATTGATTGTGCGAACCAACATGACCTTCACTCAGTTGTGGCTAACTGTGGCAAAGTGACCTTTCTTTTTTGGTCAGAACTTTGTATTAGCTAGATAACTAACATTATCCACTAGACCACTGCTGTTTCCACTAAATCCTTAACTCTTTGAACCGTGGGCCATTTCCCACCTCTGGTGTCTCTGCTGTAGTGCTTTTTGTGGCACGGTGACTGTATAGAAAAGCACATAATAGCTAATGGCGTCTAAAAGCTGTGTTTGGAGTAAGGGTTCTGTTCGGATCCTTCTGCAGTTTTTTGTACACGTTACTGGCTAAAATTGCTCGCCTGGGGCTCTTGGCATTACAGTCAGTTGTGATGTTGTACAGAGACCACAGCAGAGCTAGTTAGCTAAAAAAAAGGATTGCAGAAAACAGCAAAAGGCCTCCTGTTGGTGTTTTGTGAGCATCCCATCGTGTTTCTCACTGTGTTTATGTAATCTGTGTGTTTTGTTAATCTGATTCAATCAATCCTTCACCTTGTTTTTCAGCTGGATATTGAACATAAGCTGGAAAGCTTACACTCTCAGCTTTGTGGGCTGTTTCATTAAGCCAACAGGGTTCATGTAGCATATAGCAGGACAGGCTATAGTTTCAAAACTGACACAATCATGCAAAAAAATACTTGCTGTGAATATCTGCGCTTTTTTTCATATACAGTGGGGCAAAAAAGTATTTAGTCAGCCACTGATTGAGCAAGTTCTCTTATTTAGAAAGATGAAAGAGGTTTGTAATTTTCATCATAGCTACACTTCAACTATGAGAGACAAAATGAGAAACAAAAATCCAGGAAATCACATTGTAGGATTTTTAAAGAGTTTAATTGTAAATCATGGTGGAAAATAAGTATTTGGTCACCCACAAACAATCAAGATTTCTGGCCCTCAACGGACCTGTACCCTTCTCTCTTTAGAAGCTCTATCGGTCCTACCAACTCGTTACCTGTTAATGGTGCACCTGTTTGACTCGTTATCTGTATAAAAGACCACTGGCCCACAGCCTCAAAACTTCCAGACCTCCAACTCAAACCATGCCAAGACCAATAGCTGTCGAAGGACACCAAGAAGAAAATTGTAGACCTGCCCAGCTGGGAAGAGTGAATCTACATTAGGCAAGCAGGTTTGTATGAATAAATCACTGTGGGAGCAATTGTAAAAAAATGTGAAGACCTCAAGCCCTGTGATAATCTCCCCTCGATCTGGGGACCTACCACACAAGATCTCATCCCGTGGGGTCAAAACTGATCATGAGACGGTGAGTCAAAATCCCAAACTACAACACGGAGAGACCTATTGAATAACCTTCAGAGGCTGGGCCCCAAATGTAAACAAAGGCTACCATCAGTAACAACACTACGCCGAGGGGACCTCAGATCCTGGCATCCCCATGCGTGCCCCTCTGCTTTAAGCAGTACAGTGTCCATGCCCGTTGATCTTAAGTTTTGCCAGAGAGCAGATGGAATGATCCAGAATAGGATTGGGCAATATATCATGTGGGTCAGAATTCAAACGCAAATGAATTTTGGTTAAAACTCAACTCGTTGTGTTGGAGGAAGAAGAATGCTGAGTTGCATCCCAAGACCACCATACCTACTGTGAAGCATGGGGGTGGAAACATCATGCTTTGGGGCTGTTTTTCTGCAGAGGGGACAGGACGACTGATCCGTGTTAAGGGAAGAATGAACGGGGCCATGTATGGTGAGATTTTAAGCCAAAACCTCCTTCCATCAGTGAGAGCGTTGAAGATGGAACGTGGCTGGGTCTTCCAGCATGACAATGATCCCAAACACACTGCTCGGGCAACGAAGGAGTGGCTCCGTAAAAAGCATTTCAAGGTCCTGGAGTGGCCTAGCCAGTCTCCAGACCTCAGCCCCATAGAAAGTTTGTGGAGGGAGTTGAAAGTCTGCGTTTCCCCAAAACATCACTGCTCTAGAAGAGATCTGCATGGAGGAATGGGCCAAAATACCAGCTACAGTGTGTGCCAAATACAGTGTTATTGACCAAATACTTATTTTCCACCATAATTGACAATTAAATTCTTTAAAAATCCTAATCAGTGGCTGACTAAATACTTTTTTACCCCACTGTAGAGCATATGCTTTCACTTGTATAACATAACCATAAGTTATTAAATGTCAGTCGTACACCTTCAGACATTGCATTGTGCAGAGCTTTTATTTATTTATTTATTTTTTCCCACCTCTCTCATTCCTATTTTTCCTAATGCACCAGCGCACGAAGACAAATACCTTGTTTGTGAAAACATATGAAGAATAAATCTGTTTCTGATAGTAGCCGTATCTCCGTCTGTGTGTCTGGTTCACCCCCAGCACCAGCTGTACCAGACTGCTCCGAATGAAGTTTATTACTACAGACTTACTAGGGCAGATCACTTCTTTCCAGTTTATAAATCAAGTGTGCAACCGTTCCCTTCCTTTCCTGCGACTATCGTTGCACAGAGTAGAATACTAAGCACCAAATTGCCCCGTTTGTTGCGAGGAATCATTTCTCACACCTTTACGACACCAATACCAGCTTGAAACGTTGACAGAACTCCGCATGAGTCCATGGGTTCATGCTGTTGCTCCAAATTCTGACTCAGTACTACTATACTCCTCAAGGACTCTCTTAAAATCTATAGCTATTCAGTTTCTGTGCTCACTGTAGCACTTGTGCTTCTTGTGCTTGACTGCCTGTGGACTTATTGAGAAGGCTGTTTTATACAGCATTCTGTGTGTTCAGGTTTCTTATTAAAGAGAAAAGCTTATTTCATGTGTCCAGGGGGACCAGCGGTCTGATCTGGCAGCCTGAGCTTTGATTCTTCTTGAGTCTCCTTAGTAACATCTCTATCCACCACCACCTTGCTTGACAGTAAGACCTCTTTAAGGGTCATTGGAGAAGCCCGAGGCTGTTCTTTTAGTAGAAGTGAATTACATCTGCATGCATCTAAGCCCGCCTTTGTACCTGCTGTACATTACCTGCAAGCTCAGCAAGAGGAGAAGGGGATGTAGAGGGTGAAACTGGCTCTGGCATGGTCCAGAGAGAGATTGTGCAGGAAGGAGTCCATTTCAAACCGTGCACTTTTCTTTGAAAGAACTGCTGAGAGGATGTGCCGAGATAGGGGAGTTTACTCACTCGGGGGAATGGAGCAAAAGGCTCAAAGAAGTGCGTTTTCTTTCAAGCGTCCTCCCCATCCCCCTACCTCGCTCGCTGAAGCGGTTCTCACTCATGACATAATCCAAAGCTAGATACATAAGTAGCGCATCTGTTGAGGGTCTCGGCATCAGCAAAAAAAAGTCAAATGAAAAGTACATTAATCCACTTATCAGGGAAGAGCACATTCGGATAATTCCGCCCTCATAAAGTGCCTCCTGTCTGCGAGTATGCGTATATTGCTAGCTTTTGGGTTTCATGCGTGTGAGGTGAGGGAGAGGAAAGCTAGCGTGCAGTGCTTGATGTCTGCATTTGCGAGTGCTCACAGAACCAAAGTTCTTTCTCTTTTTCTTCCTTTTTTTTTCTTCTTCTGGCCGTCCTTGTGCACAGTTCCATTCTTACCAAATCTTGCTGTGTTTGCTTTAACAGGCCAATAGAAATGCAGTCTTGGGTGTTTGTAGTGGGACAACCATGGCAGCACTTGGCATTGGATGGCTAGCACTGCAGTGAATAATATAAACCTGTGCTGATTTGCAATTGGTATTTAACACTAGGTTGGCTGACTCTTCACGATTCCTAGGACATGCCCCTTCTTCCTCCTATCTTAGGCCTCCATTAGATATACCATTGCATTAGCTATGGTACAAAGACGGTATATAAATATGTCTGAATCTCTTTACTAGAATACAACCAGGAAATGTGAATGCAATATTCAAATAATGAAAAACCGGATCTGAAAAGAACAGTTTTGGGAAGCTGCAGTGGCAAGTATTTAGTGTGACCTCCCCTTACACTTGAGCAACAGCAGCATCTGGCAGCTTGCTCGCAAGTTGACCCTCCTACAGTCCATAGTAGGTTGATCAAGAATGGTGTTTTTGGAAATGTAGTAACCAAGACGCTGCTTTTTAGAAGAGGAACGATAGAGAGAGAGAGAGAGAGAGAGAGAGAGAGAGAGAGAGAGAGAGAGAGAGAGAGAGAGAGATTCACACATACATACACACACACACAGGATGAAATCAGATGGTTGTAAAACAATAGTAGAACTCAGGGATAAGTTTAATAGTGAAAGTAAGAGCATTTCCACACTCACAATGAGAAGGGAACTCGACGGATTGGGACTTAACAGCTATGTAGCCTTAAGAAAACCACTTATCTATGAGGCTAACCGGCAAAACGGCTTCAGTTTGCTAGGGAGCATAAAGATTGGATTCTGGAGCAATGGAAGGTCATGTGGTGTAAGTCCAGATTTACCTTGTTCCAGAGTAATGGGTGCGTCAGGGTAAGAGAGGCGGCTGAAGTGATGCACCCATTATGCCTAGTGCCTACCGTACCAGCCTGTGGGGGCGGGGTTATGATCTGAAGTTGTTGCAGTCAGTCAGGTCTGGGTTCAGCAACGTTATGTGCCCAAAGAATGAGGTCAGCTGATACCGGAATATACTGAATGACCAGGTTCTTCCATCAATGGGTTTTTTCTTCCCTGCACACCATATTCAGAGATGACATTGAACCCCATTGAGAATCTTTGGGATGTGCTGGAGAAGACTTTGGCAGTGGATTGAATCTCCCATCATCGATACAAGATCTTGGAGGGAAAAATAATGCAACTCTGTGCCATTGCAGAAGCTTGTGGAAATGATGCCACAGCGAATGCGTGCTGTAATCAAAGCTAAAGGCGGTACAATGAAATGTTAGTGACCTTTTTTTGGCCATGCAGTGTGTATATTTAATTAACGTAATGTGTAATGTATTGAACGTTACTTAACATTATCTTAACATACTTGACATGAACTCAAATGTCAAATGTCAGCAGTGAAACATCGTCCATGTTGTTGCATGTTTTGGCTTTCTTTTGATTTGACTTTTGTAATGTGCAAAAACAGCAAGTCTACACAGGAAGAGAATACATGTAGGACCGGAATGTTCCGTCTTGGAGGTCTAAAACTACCGGTACTAGCCAGACATTGCTTGGTGAAAACCCTTAAATCTGTCATGTGCGTTACGGATTATTGCCCTTGTGCCCCGTCTGTGGCATTGTCTCGTACTCTGTCCCACTCTCAGCCATCTCTCCCTTTCTCTCACGCAATTTGTCTTTTGTGGTTGCTCGTGTGCTCTCTCTCTGGCACATTAGTTCCATTTGAAGGCGGGTGAATTGTTGGCTCTTTTTCCCCCCTCTCCCTTCGTTTTGCTCTTTAAGAGGGATGCAGTGTCGTCTGACCAAGCTCATTACCCCTGCACAGTGGAGCAGAGCACTTTTCTCTTTATTGAGGGAGATTGAGAGACACAAAACAATCATTTTGTCGGGAAAATGTTTTATTTGTTGATGAGGCTTAGTGAATGATCTGCGAAGCTGTTGGGATAAGCAAACAGGATTTCTACGTCCACGCAATTTTCATTCTGCAGTTCAACGCATTAGGGGCCTTTCTCTTCTACACGTGCCCCTGACTGTCTTTTCTGTATGAAGAGCAGAGCTGTGTTAAATAACGTGCTGTCCTGCTTTAACCCTCTGGCCTTTTCTATTAGATTTTTTTTTTCATGAAGTAGGCACTTACTGGAGCCTGCAGAAGCAGAATCGGGAATGAAAAATCACCGAGGCTGTGTTACTAGGGGAAAAAAAAAGTGTCGAGAGCATATTTTCTGTATAATTGTAATGATGTGTTTGGTGCGACAGTACAGCATCCATCTGTGCACACCCACAGGACTGCAGAAGAGTAAGGAGGGCAGGCCTTCAAGTAGCAGGAATTTGTGTCCGCTCTTCTTAAATACCTGCGAGTTTGCTCGCCGTTAATGAGGTAAAGCAGGAGGCTGCTCGTTCCCTGTGGGAGGGTTTGATGGACTCTGTAAGAGATGAACACAGATGGCCACAGGAGAAGATTGTTTACACCGTTGTCTCCTGTTTGTTCTGAAATAAGTGGTTTGTTGTTGTGACAGTAATGCAATCTTTCATTCATGGATGGGTCTCACTTTGGCTGGGAAGAAGCTGGCACCGAGGCTTCCAGCGATAGTATTGCAGAGCCAGGCATGGTCTCGTAATAACGATACGCGTCTGGAGAATTTGTTCGGAAAAGTGGGAGGGTGCGTGTACTTTATTAGAGATCTCAGTTTACACACACCATCTGAGAGTGTTTATTCCCGGGAGTATGGTTTTAAAATTCTAACTCAAGCTATGGTGGCGTTGGGGCCGTGATTCTTCAAGGTATTGCTTTAATAGTACCTTCGACTCCAGAGAATCATGCTGTGGTGAAATGGGTCAATGTTACAAACAGTTTTTTCCTCTAACACCCTTTGTTTCTTTCCAAAGGTTAGATGAGCTATTTGAGCAAAGATTTTCAATAGAAGAACTTGAGTATCTAAATATGGAATAGGTGTGTGGGGGGTGGGGGATGACCAAAATCCTCTCTAATTTATTAAATGGTACAAAATAAAAGTCCAAATATTCTACATTTTCGACCACATTTCGTTCTGTGAAACAGGGCGTTGAGCTAAATGGGCGTTGACCACGGTAATGTAAATATAAATGCAAAGTCAGAACAATTAAGAATAAGCTGGTATTCTGATACTGACTTCTTCTTCTTCTTCTTCTTATTTCGGCTTCTCCCTTTATCAGCGAGTTCAACGTTTCCACCTCACCCTGTCCTCCACGTCCTCTACTCTCACCCCAACTCCCTGCATATCTTCATTCACCACTACCAAATAACTCCTCTTTGGTCTTCCTCTCCGTCTCTTGCCTGGCAGCTCCATCTCCACATCCTCCTACCAATATAATCCACTGTCCCTCCTCTGCACATGTCCAAACCATCTCAGTCTTCCCTCTCAAATTTTTGTCTCCCAATTTTCCCACATGTGCTGTCCCTCTGATATCTCATTCCTAATCCTGTCCACCCTAGACACTCCTAAAGAGAACCTCAAACATCTTAAAGTTCTGCCACCCTCCATGCTCTGGCTTCCTGTCTCTTTGTCAGTGCCACTGTCTCTAACCCATACAACAAGGCTGGTCTCACTACTCTCTTATAAATCTTTCCTTTTACTTTTGCTGCGACCCTTTTGTCACACAGCACTCCTGACACTCTTCTCCACCCTCTCCATCCTGCCTGTACTCTTCTTTACCTCCTTTCCACACTCCCCATTTCTGATACTGACTGGAAGCCAAATATGCGTTAATGGCCAGTATTATGGACAACAGAAGAGCAGCCAGATGAAACTCGGTGGATGAATGTGAACCAATTTATATAGTTCTAGATGAGAGAGAATATGCAGGACGAACAAATGAGTACTATTTACAATAGGACAGGGACATCATTCAATGCAATACTCCAGTCTGCCAAATCTCCTCATAAACCGTGTAGCTGAAGTGACCCCCCCTCGATCGCCATTTTATTTATTTGACTCACCCTTGTACCTTGTAAACCCAGAGTGTACACATTACATAGAGTAGTGCAGCCAAACCGCGACCTCATTTCCTATTATTTCCTTCTCTTTTCCCGACTTCTTTCCTTATCCCTGTACTTTTGCTGAACGAAGATTACCATAGATGTCAGCAGCACTTGGCATGAATAAGAATGATTAGGTAAAGCTATTTGCTGTGATGAGTGCAGAGCTTGTGCGGAATCAGTAGTTGGCTCCTTAAATTAGACTTGAGATCGTTGTGCTTTTTATGGTAGATGAGCTTTTATATTACGTGAGATAGTTCCATTCAGGTTAAAGCAAGAACACGGCCCACCATGAACATATGGTGGTAGTAAAAAGCCTGACTGAAGCTTGTGAAGGAATTATTGTTTATTTGATTATTTGCTCATTTAGTTGTGGCCTATGCCTCGAAACCCGTGATTACTTTTGGCGCTGTGCGTCTGCAGTGATGCCGGTTAAGAATGAATGGGTTTCTCTGAGTAACGCTTTGAAGACTGGTATGTGTCGATGGTCTAAACCCTCCCCCATACCCACCCACGTCACTCTCTCTACATGGTACTGTTTCCAAGTATGATTTGTGCTCCTCTGGGGAGATCCACAGCCAAACTGGACATGATTTACACTGACTGAGAATGACCTTAGAAGGACTAGCTCCCAGGCTTATGCACACATGCCTGTTCTTTCGCTTAGGTTTAATATTTTTCCGTTTGTTTTTAAGTCTGCCAGGCTTGATGTTGATTTGCAATCTCTGGCAATGAAATCAATTTCGAAGGCTGTGTTGCTTTCTGGAAGGCATAATTCTGTCACATTTCATGGGTCGCAATAAAGGAGGCGAGCAGTAGCATGTTTGTATCTTCATATGACATTTCAGTGGTCCATATATCTCCGGAGCTGGGCTTATCAATGGCTTATGGCTGATTGCTGTAGCGTTCCCTATTGTGAATGATTTCTCTCTGCTCCCAGGTCAACGTCACTGTCGATTACATCAGAGCTGCCACTGCAGCCGCAGAAACCGGCCCCATCCCTGCCTTCCCAGAACGCACCTGTGCCACTGTCACCATTGGAGGAATGTAAGTAAAGCCGCTGTAGCTGGATGAGTCCCGCTGAGTCTGAGAATACTACTTTTGTGTATTTAAAGTTAAGCAGCAATTTCTGAGATGGGGCTTAATGGGATATTGTGTGCACCGAAGCATGGTCATGGAAGTATCTCAATATCTGGTGCTTTCACAGATGTGCCATAGATGTGCTCTGAAGCTCATTTGCAGAAATAGGAGAACAAATGTTATCTTGTTTAAAGTATAGTGTCAGAGACAAAATGAGGAAAAAAATCTAGTAGGATTTTTAAATAATTTAATTGTGAATTATGGTGCAAAATAAGTATTTGGTCAATAACAAAAATTCAACTCAATAGTAACATAACCTTTGTTGGCAATGACAGAGATCAAACGTTTCCTGTAAGTCTTCACCAGGTTGGCACACACTGTAGCTGGTATTTTGGCCCATTCCTCCATGCAGATCTCCTCTAGAGCAGTGATGTTTTGGGCTTTCAACACAGACTTTCAACTCCCTCCACACATTTTCTATGGGGCTGAGGTCTGGAGACTGGCTAGGCCACTCCAGGACCTTGAAATGCTTTTTATGGAGCCACTACTTCGTTGCCCCTGTGGTGTGTTTGGGATCACTGTCATGCTGGAAGCCCCAGCCACGTTCCATCTTCAATGCTCTCACTGATGAAAGGAGGTTTTGGCTTAAAATCTCACGATACATGGCCCCGTTCCTTCTTCCCTTAGCACAGATCAGTCGTCCTGTCCCCTCTGCAGAAAAACAGCCCCAAAGCATGATGTTTCCACCCCCATGCTTCACAGTAGGTATGGTGTTCTTGGGATGCAACTCAGCATTCTTCTTCCTCCATCTGACCACATGATATTCTCCCAGTCCCCTTCTGGATCATCCATATGCTCTCTGGCAAACTTTCCACCATGATTTACAATTAAATTATTTAAAAAGTGCAACGATGCAACAATGGGACGATGCATGGTCGAGCTGGATTTTGCTGGGAACTTGAGTTTCAATGTTCTTTTGTACAAGAAAAGTGCAAATGATTTGAATTGTTATTCTTCAGAAATAAAGGAATGCTCTCACTTAAGACATGAAGCTGCAATAGAGCATTTTGTTTACTGTTTTAAACTTCTTGTATTTCTAGTAGGTCTTTTTAATTGCAGGGGACTAAAGGTTTTTTGTTGTTTGTTTAGAAACTTGTACAAGAGAATTTTTGTTTAGATTTCAGAAATAAAAATGGAATGCCTTTTATTAAATGTAAAAATCAATATCATGAAGCGAATCCTAAGCCGAGTGTACCCTTACACCTCCAGCAACTTATTCATTTTCGTAATCTGGGTTGAACATCGAACACAGTCTCTTAACCTGTGTTCAGTGTCGGGCTTTTAGAGGATGCCTGAGCTTAGTCACCATGTTTTCACGCACCAACACTTTCTTCCTCATATTCATTTGCTGAAGAAGAGTCGGTGACTTTTGTTCCAAGTTCACAAAGTGTTCCAAAAAGGTTAGGAGTTATTGGTCTAATAGAACGTACCCAAGTGTCAGCCAGTGGCAGTTTGAGTGTGCTTCCATTCAGAAATCTTCTTTTCCTTTTACCTTCTATCCAAGATGTTTGGGTATGTTTATGTATGTTTTAGTAACTCGGCAACATGTTCTTTATTTAGTTCTTACAGCAGCTATACGCAAAGATCTTGCCTTGCCTCCCAGTCAACCTGCAACTGTACTTAAACAACAAATCAATACACCTCATTTGGAGTCATTACCGTTTTAACTGGAACAATTTATTTCTCCTGAAGACGTGTTTTGGTGTCTGTTCCCCCAAATGCGAGTGCTTCTCCAAATATGAATCATTTTATGATGAAAAATCATTCCCATGGTAACAGTGTTAAGCTGGAGTAGGAAAAAATAACTGGCAAACCTGATTAAACTGAATACCCTCCCCCAACATGGATCAATTCTGCTGTGTGGGAGTATTTTCAGTATCCTAAAGATATGGATGACAAAATTGCAGTTGATGCGAGTGGCACAATTACAGCTGATGGCAATCCTTTTAACAAAATGTGTCAGACAAGGGTGAGCGGTGAAATGGGAAGCACTTGAATATAAAGGTTCATCTCTGATCTCACAACCCCTTGGAGAATGCGGAGATGAGTGCAAGGTCAACAATGTGCGCTGGCTCATTAGATAGACTTAATGTTATATTAAGAATTACTTAGCCTATTAAGCAGATCAAACAAATCATGTTCGTTACCACGTGACATAAAAGAAAACGTGTTTTTAATTAGGTTGTTGCTAATTCTGCGTAATTTTGCTCGTATGTCTTTATATTTTTCGACGAGCTTGTCATACCACGGAAGTGTCAAACCCCACTGGCTGCTGGCGATTTCTCAGATTAAAATGAGATGTAAATTTCCCCCATGCTAATATCTCCTCTCTTTACCCTCCATTGCTTTACAAGGTGAAATTGAGATTGGGTAAACCAAATCCATCAAAGGGATTTTGGAACAGACGCAGTTTAAGTCTGCTGCGCTTCAGTCTGGTCCAACACACACACACACACTCTCATTAGTGTATGCGGGGCTGTGATACAGGAGTGCGAGGACATTCCATGCTCGAGGCTGAACCGATTACCCAGCATGCCCTAGCGAGGCATGTAACACAGTGATGGTAACAGGTGGCACCCAGAGCCCGGGGCTGATCCAAACAGGCATGTGACCTGCTTATTATGGTGCTCCATATTTCTCATTCACACTGTCATTCTACTCATCTATACAGCGATGGACATTCCCAGCTCTTCTGGTACCACTGCGTGCCTGCATGCCCCACACGATCACTGTGTAATGATCTTACAATTAGTGGTGTAGGGGACAGGTTACAGTACTCTGCAGAGGTCTTCAGCCACCTTTACAATGCTCTAATGACCATATACAGTGGTACTTCAATGTTTGTGAACCCTTTAGAATTTTCTGTATTTCTGCATAAATATGACCAGAAACATCATCAGATTTTCACACAAGTCCTAAAAGTAGATAAAGAGAACCCAGTTAAACAAATGAGACAAAAATATTATACTTGGTCATTTATTTATTGAGGAAAATGATCCAATATTACATATTAGTGAGTGGTAAAAGTATGTGAACCTTTAGGATTAGCAGTTAATTTGAAGGTGAAATTAGAGTCAGGTGTTTTCAATCAATGGGATGCCAATCAGGTGTGAGTGGGCACCCTGTTTTATTTAAAGAACAGGGATCTATCAAAGTCTGCTCTTCACAACACATGTTTGTGGAAGTGTATCATGGCACGAACAAATGGAGATTTCTGAGGATCTCAGAAAAAGAGTTGTTGATGCTAATCAGTCTGAAAAAGGTTACAAAACCATCTCTAAAGAGTTTGGGTTCCACCAATCCACAGTCAGACAGATTGTGTACAAATGGAGGAAATTCAAGACCATCGTTACCCTCCCCAGGAGTGGTCGACCAACAAAGATCACTCCAAGAGCAAGGCGTGTAATAGTTGGTGAGGTCACAAAGGACCCCAGGGTAACTTCTAAGCAACTGAAGGCCTCTCTCACATTGGCTAATGTTAATGTTCATGAGTCCACCATCAGAAGAACACTGAACAACAATGGTGTGCATGGCAGGGTTGCAAGGAAAAAGGCACTGCTCTCCAAAAAGAAACATTGCCTGCTCATCTGCAGTTTGCTAAAGATCACGTGGACGAGCCAGAAGGCTACTGGAAGAATGTTTTGTGGACGGATGAGACCCAAAATAGAACTTGCTGGTTTAAAAGAAACGACCGTTATGTTTGGAGAAAAGGAAAACACTTGATGCATCCAGCATAAGAACCTTATCTCATCTGTGAAACATAGTGGTGGTAGTTAATCATGGTTTGGGCCTGTTTTGCTGCATCTGGGCAGGACGGCTTGCCATCATTGATGGAAACAATGATTCTGAATTCCTATCAGAGAATTCTAAAGGAAAATGTCAGACATTCTGTCAATGAAAACTGAATCTCAGAGAATCTCAAGACCCTAAGCACACAAAACCGTTCTAACAAAGAATGGTTACAGAAGAATAAAGTTCGTGTTTTTTGAATGGCCAAGGCAAGTCCTGACCTTAATCCAATGGAATGTTGTGGAAGGACCTGAAGCGAGCAGCTAATGTGAGGAAACCCACCAAACATCCCAGAGCTGAAGCTGTTCTGTACGGAGGAAATGGGCCTAAAGTTCCCTCCAAGCCGGTGGTGCAGGACTGATCCAACAGCTACAGGAAAACGTTTAGTTTCACTTATTGGCTGCATAGGGGGGTCACACCAGATACTGAAAGCAAAGGGTCCACATATTTTTGACACTGACTAATATGTAATATTGGATCATTTTCCTCAATAAAAATGACAAACCAAGTATAATATTTTTGTCTCATTTTGTGTAACTGGGTTTCTATTTATCTACTTTTAGGACTTGTGTAAAAAATATGATGACATTTTAGGTGATATTTATGCAGAAATGTAGAAAAAAATTCTAAAGGGTTCAACAAAACTTTCAAGAACCACCACTGTATATCATATTTGTTGATGATTGGACCCAAAAATTTCCAACCTTGGATTTGTCACTTCCATAATACTTTTTTCAACTGATCTTAATTTCAGTCTTGTGAGCTTTGACATATCTTAGAGCCTTTTCAAGTCAATTCAAGTCAAGTCAGATTTTATTTATATAGCGCTTTTTCAATGGAAGCATTTGTCTCAAAGCAACTTTACAAGTTTAGATTATCTCCTACTAACTACTACGTCCAATCCCAAATTGAGCAAGCCTAGTGCGACAGTGGCAAAGGAAAAACTCCCTAGTTCTAGGAAGAAACCTTGGGAGGACCAAGCGACTCAAAAAAGGGACCCAACCTCCTTGGGCGGCGTAGATGATAAATCTAAGAGCGAAACTAAAGTCATGGAGTCCAAAGTTTCGAATAGAAATGTGAACGTATGCACATCGACATTAAGTGCCCGGGTATGATGATAAATCTAAGAGCGAACTAAAGTCATGGAGTCATGGTCGAATAAAATGTGAATTATGCACAGTGGAGCTCCATCAGATGTACAATCACATGTTTGGGGCCGGAACTGCCGGAACACAGCTAGAGAGAAAACAGAAAATGTAATTAGTTTATTGATTAAGAGCACAGTGTCTATTAAACAATCACTGATGCCATGTCAATCACTGATGCCAAGTGTACATGAGACCACCGGCAGCATTAGCTATAGCAGCATAGCTAGAAAGCTAGAAAAGAGGAGAACTGGAAGGAAACACACAGCCAAGAGGGATCACATGAGACATTGGCAACCCCACCGAGCGGGCAGAAGACAGCAACCCAACGTCTCTGATCCCATAAGACGTCTTTTATGACTATGAACCCCCAGCTCTGCCCTTATTCTAGAGCACAGTTTGCATGAGTCAAGATCACGAGGACCCAAGCCTAGTTTCAGCCAGACCCGCCCACTCGACACTCCTGGCAGCGGACAAGGCAGGCAGGCCAGACATGACTCCAGACTCCCTCCGGCCCCAGCAACCCACCCAAACCATGCAACCTGGTCTAAATCTAGTCAAAAGCCTGCGTAAATAAGTAATGTCTTTAGCCTAGACGTAAAATTTTGGAGAGTGTCTGAGTCTCGAACGAAAGTGGGAAGTTTATTCCATAGTTGGGGGGCCATGAATGAGAAAGCTTTTCCCTCTGCTGTGACTTTTTTAATTCTAGTAACTAAAAGAAGTCCTGCACCCTGCGAACGAAGTAGACGAGCTGGAATTTAAGACTCACTCAGATAATGTGGGGCCAAGCCATGGAGAGCTTTATAAGTTATAAGAAGTATTTTGTAATCAATGTGGAATTTAACTTGTAACCAGTGCAGTGATGATAGAACAGGACTGATATGATCAAATTTTCTAGTTCGAGTTAGCACTCAGGCGGCTGCATTCTGGACTAATTGAAATTTATTTATAGATTTACTAGAGCAACCAGTAAGTAAGGCGTTACAGTAATCCAGTCTTGAGGTTATAAATGCATGAACCAGTTTCTCTGCATCATTAAAAGAGAGGATATTTTTAAGTTTAGGGATATTACATAATTGAAAGAAAGCAATTTGAATGATGCTGCTAATGTGTGCATCAAAGGAGAGATCTGAATCAAATGTGACACAAGTTTTTTACAGATGGGCAATACTGGGCAATACTGGACAGTCATCTAGATTTAGGATATATGTAGCCAACCTGTCTCTCACAGCCTTGGGTCCCACTAATAGAACCTCAGATCTGAGTTAAGTAAGAGAAAATTAAATAATATCCAATCTTTTATTTTCTTTACACAGTCCTCAATTCTGTTGATTGTAAGGCTGTCATTAGGTTTGGCCGATATGTACAGCTGTGTATCATCTGCATAGCAGTGGAAACTAATGCCATGTTTACGAATAACTGAGCCTAGTGGCAGCATGTTCAGAGAGAATAAAAGCAGGCCAAGCACTGACCACTGAGGCATGCCATACTTCACTTTTGAGAGCTTAGACCTTAGATTATTTATGTGAACAAACTGGTACAGGTCAGTTAAGTAGGACTTAAACCAAGAAAGTGTTTAATCCCTTAATACCTACAGTATTTTCTAGTCAGTTTGGTAAAACATCATGATCTATAGAGTCAAATGCTGCACTTAAATCTAACAGAACAAGAAAAGAAACACATCCCTTATCTGAGGACATTAACAAGTCATTTAGTATCCTAATTAATGCTGTTTCAGTACTATGATGGGGCCTGAAGCCAGACTGAAATGTTTCATAAATTCCATTCCTTTGGAGGTAACTGCAGAGCTGATGACAGACAGCTTCTTCTAAGATTTTGGAACAGAAACATTGGATTTGAAATTGGTCTATAATTAGATATCACACAAGAGTCAAGATTGGCTTTTTTAATCAGTGTTTTGATAACGGCAGACTTAAAGGATTTGGGCACATAACCAAAGGTAAGGGATGAATTTAAAATAACTAAAAGTTGCTCTTTAATACTATGTATTACTTAATTGAGTAAACGTGTAGGAATTGGATCTAATAAACATGTTGATGACTTAGACGAGCTGATCAGTGAAAATAGTTCAGTATTAGTAATTGGGTTAAAATATTCTAATCTTGATTTACAGCTAATTGAACAGATGTCTTTACTAGTGCTGCATCTGAAAGGTTGCTGAATAGTTTGGGGATGTGATGAGCATTGAGTTTTATGCCTAATGTTTTCTATTTTATCATTAAAGAAAGTCATGTAATCATCAGTGTTAATATTACACAGAATGGGAGAATCACTTTCTGTGAATTTTTTTGTTAATTTGGAGACTGTATTAAAGAGAAATCTTAGATTATTCTTATTTTTCTCTATGATTGAAGAGAAGTAGGCAGCTTTAGCTTTAGTAAGGGCATGCTTATACTCTGTCATGCTGTCCCTCCAACCAAGCTTAAACACCTCCAATTTACTATGTCTCCACTTGTGCTCTAAATGCCATGTTCTTTGCTTTAAGGTAGGGGTGTGGTCATTATACCATGGTGCTAGCCTTTTTTCCCTAATACGTTTGACCCTAGCAGGGGCAGTCATGTCCAGGGTTGAGCGAAGCACACATTCTAATTGCTCATTTACACAAGATGATTTATCTCCATAGGTGTATTAAATTTTAAGTCTGGTAGGTTTTTAATAAACGCAGCTGGAGTAGCAGATGTGATAGTGTGCTTAGTGTGATAACGAGGCAGAAGGATTTTATTTATTAGAGATAGCTCAAATACTAAAAGATAGTGATCTGAAATCGAATCACTTTGGGGAAAACATCAAGGTTATCTATATTGATACCAAAAGTTAATATTAGATCTAAAGTATGATTACAGCGGTGGGTTGGTCCCATCACATTCTGAGTGATACCCATGGATTCTAAGATGGACTCGAAAGCAATTTTAAGTGGATCCTGCTCATTGTCAAAGTGAATATTGAAATCACCTACAATTAAAGCCTTATCTGTTGACAGTAGAAAGCAGGAAAGAAAGTTAGCAAATTCCTGAAGAAATTCTGAATAGGGACCAGGAGGGCGGTAAATAGTGATAAGCTGAAAAGAGTGTGGTTTTGACTTCCATAAGGATGGATCAGTTACATTAAGAATCAGTATTTCAAAAGAATTAGCCTTGTAATGGGATTTAGCTGTAACACCTAACTCAAAAATTGTGTCTACGCACCCCGCCCCCCGAGCATTAGGACGAGGTCGATTAGCATGACTGTTTCCAGGAGGTGAGGCTTCATTTAAGGCTAAATATTCATCAGGTTCTAACCCAAGTCTCAGTGAGACAGAGAGCGTGTAAGCGTTTATCAGTGATCATTTCATTTACAATCACTGCTTTGTTTGTAAGTGATCTAATGTTAAGTAGTCCTAGCTTTAGTCTAATGTTGTTATTTCTTTTGCAGCTATCTGTGTTTATACTAATGAGGTTATTAAAACACCCTGTTCCTCTTCCGAGAAAGTGTTACTTTTCCTGCTACCCTTCCAAAATGGTTGATGAAGCTGCCAGATGCTGCTATTGCTCCATTGTAAGGAGAGGTCACACTAAATACTTCCCACTGTGGCCTATAGAAGCTGTAAATGCATCAGAGAAGCCGCAGAACCAGAAGTGATTGACAAGTGATTGAAATGACTGATTCTGTTGTCAGGAAGCCAAAAATGCATTAATAGACAGTATTACTAACAACATGGAAGAACAATCAGATGATGGAGACCCCACAAGTGAATGTGAACCAGTTTAGACTGCTCAGTTAAGTGAAGACAAGATTGTCCTGTTATAATTGATTTTAATTTTAAGACTTTGCTTTTTAAAGCGAACGGTCATTGACTGGATGGTGCCTGTTTATACAGTACCTTTATCTAGTTTTTCCGTTCTGACGTTCTCTGAGCCCTCAGGTTTTTGTGAAACGTGCCAATGTGCCTGGTGGAAGGGCATTCAGCTGGGCACTTACATAGATTGTCTATTTGCAGCCCAGCTGAACGGGGTGCCAATTTTCTCCAGATTCTCAAAGGGGATCACGTTCTTGTTGGAACCGACTACACTACAGTGGTAGCCTGTATCAATCACCAGGGAGGACTGTGTCCCTTTTCTTGCACACCCTGTTCCACAGTGTGACGATGTGGAGCGTGAGTCACCTGCTGTCACTAAAAGCAACTCAAGTGCCAGGAAAGTGGAATCGGTGTGCAGAACTGTTATACCTGAATCTGGGAGCGCCATGACGGGTCTGTTTGCAGTGAGGATGAATACACAGTGCCTTTTTTTTTTCCTCCCGACTCCGTATTCAAGCAGGATGCAGCCATGTGATTGAATGTGCTAGCTCATCAGTGGGCATGCACCCATCTATATGTTTCTGCCCCTGGCCCTAACTGCTCTGACATTAGCTAGAGTGAGAGCGTCAGGTTTATCACGTTTTCTAATAGCCTCAAATTGGCTGGAGAAACAGCAGTTGGCAGATATAATTTGACTGCTGTGCGGTCAGCCGTGGCCCCTCCCGCTGTGCTGAGATCTATTGTCTCGGGCACACGGGGACATTTTTCTCCCACATCCGAAGCTTTTGGCACTTTGGGCTTGGCCTGTGAGAGGTCCAACCTAATTGCAGTTGCACCGATGGTGTCATAGCAACGATGCAGAGCGCTAGAGCTCCTTCCGCCCAAACCCTTTCTGAGAGTACATGGCGTGGGTTTGAGGAGTGGTGTTGAAATTCACAGGTGGTGCTGGTTCAGTGTTCAGTCTCAACATTTCTTTTTTTTTCTTTTTTGCAAACCCTCATCGAAGAGGGCAAATCATTTTCTGCTTTGAACGTTTACCTGGCTTTGGTGATGTGATGGGACAGAACCCCCTCATACGTCGCTCTATGGAAGGAGCTCCTCCGTGGGGTCTCCTGTTAGTTTAGGATGCTACATCACATCCGCCTTTGAACCCATTCAGGAGGTGGGTCTCAAAATATTGTCTCAATGTACAGTCACATTATATACAGACTGCAAGTAAAAGTTTGTTAGAATTTAAGGGATTTAAGAGAATCAAAAGATTGAATTTCCTTTGATTACTTTTAGCTTAGCAGTCAGCACTAGTAAATGTTTTTGCATCATTTTTTAATGTTTTACATCATAATGCTTCTTATTTTGGCTCTAACAGGATGTTACCAGCATGCTGGTTTGTTTTCATGTCAACCTCAGTGATAATGAGTAGCTGGCCACACCTACCTTGGTAAATGAGGGGTGGTGTATTTCAGATTATAGTAGATCTATCACCTTTTGTTGTACATGTACTAGAGTAAATGACTGTCGCAATATCGAGTACAAATTGCCATGTAAATTCTAAGCTGCCAGCATGAGACTCGCTTTGGAATTTTACTTCTCTAGCTTTATGGCTCTTCTTTGTTTCCTTTTCAATGGCAGATGGCAAATGAGCTTACTGTTCCTTACTGCCACATGCTGTACTTGAGTGGAGTGAGAAATTCAGGATTCCTAAGTGAATAATAATGATAATGATAATAATAGCCCCCCTCCCAAAAAAAACCAAAAACAAAACAAAATCCTGTTTCCCATTTACACACATGTAAATGCATTTCTGACTCGATCAAAATCGATAGCAGTGTTAATTTCCATGATGAATGATTTTCGTCATAGTTTTGGTCAACGACCCTTTTTTTCTAACGAAAACGAGACGATGACTAAACTAAAATGAATGAAAAACGACAAAAACTAGGACTAAATGACTTAACGCTTTTGTGGATGAATTAAAAATGAGAAGAAAATGTTTGGCAGAGACTGCATCCAATCAGATGTGATTTAGTTTTGAAGCAGGTAGGGAAAAGATCCAATCATAACTTCAGCATATGTGGAAAGGCGGGGTGAGTTGTTTAGCGATCCAATCAGTAAGGCGGTAAAACGCCCACGTTTGATCTAACACCAGGAAGAACGTACAGCTAGCCTCTGTACTGGTTTTCAGGAAACCAACTCAACACTTGGTGGAAAGAGGGGAGTCGATATATTGACACTCCCAGACGTTGAATCTGTTCATCTGGACACAAGGTTTTGTTGGAGAAAAACCAGTTTCAGCTAGTTGGAAAACTTCCCCAAGTTACATTTACAGCATTTAGCAGATGCCCTTATCCAGAGCGACTTACAATTGGTACAGTCTTACAATCCAAGCAGTTGTGGGTTAAGGGTCTTGCTCAAGGACCCAGCAGTGGCCGCTTGGCAGAGGTGGGAATTGAACCCTGGACCTTTATGTCCATAGTCCAGTTCCTTAACCGCTAGGCTACCACAGTCCAATGGTAGTCCCAATCTTCTATATTCCATACCTTTGCATAATGACTGGTAGCAGCACCATTGCATAACAATGGGACCGGTGATCAGTTTAATATGCAGATTGACATAGCCATTAACGACAGTGGCCACGTGTGACATTCACACAGGATTGGGGAAGGGCTGCGATGGCTCCGTTGTAAGATGGTGAGAGGTGTACTCTGAGGCCCCCTCCTCGGTTCAGGGATGTTCCCTCTTTACAAAAATGGCTTCTTTTACTCCTACTTATTTAACTTACGTTTTTTACTTGGAAGTTTTCCAACTAGCTGAGACTGAAGAAGTCACTTGGATGAGTGATGAAACGTCAGTTCAATTACAAATCAATTTGCTGTCAATTAACTGACTCCAAGATATTTTTGTCACATTACTGAGAACTTGCTATTCAACTAGTATGCATCACAAGGTAGCAAATGCAGAATGTTCTACTTTTTCTCTATTGTTGCCATGTTTGCAGGGCCCTGTATCAAGCTCTTTAATCAAATGCCGTGAGTCATGTAACATGGTGTGCCTTGTCCATAGTCACGTTTGAAAAGATTTCTTGCCTTCTATTAGGAGTGCCAAATCCTACTGTTCCTCCTTGGGTCTCTCCCTCCCTCCCTCTTTTTTTTAAACAAGATACAATGGGTCTAACTTCATTTTAATCCCACTTTATTCTGGTCATGGTCAAGATGGATGATGTTCATTTGGTCAGTCATTGTTTTGATGTTAAATGAATCTTGGAGTATGCAAATAATTGGAGTATTTTTTTTATAAAAGATTGATTCATATTGATTGAGTGCATTATGTGTGTGTGTGCTGATTGAAAGCTTTATCACATGCATGGTTACTGATGCTAAACAATAGGATGTAAACAATAGGATTTAGCTCTGACATAATGCATGGAAAAACTGAGTTACTTCAGAAATGTGTGCTCCTTTTTATGAATGGAATTAGGAATAACTCGCACTCAGTTCTCCAAAGCTGTGAAGAAAGGAAAAAAAATCATACGGTAATGACTGCCAAGAAGTGATTAAAGTGTCGGCATAGCAGAAAGATGAGCTCTCAGACTGCAAATTATTTCTGCTCTGTTATGCTCCCATTATTTTATTCAGCTCTGTCCTACATCTGAAACACCTAAAGCTTGGAAAACTCAGCAGCAATCACTGAAACCTGTCATTTGAATTGAACTGTCTCTCTCTCTGCTTCTGTAGAAATATTGCAGAGGCCCTGGTCAGTAAAGGCCTTGCTACAGTAATCCGGTACCGTCAAGATGATGATCAGAGGTCTTCTCACTATGACGAGCTGCTGGCGGCGGAAGCACGGTAAGAGTTAATTAAATTGTTATTTTATTGCAGAACTGTCTAATTACATGAAATGTCTTTCTCTTGAGCTGGCTGAACTTCAGGTGAAAAAGAAGCCGTGCTTTTGAGATGGGAATAAGTGGGAAGCTCAATAGGTTTTGAGTTGTTAAATAAATGAAATTCTGCCTGAAAACCCTGAAAAACGTGGTTGGTGGCTCTTTTGTATCAAACGGTGAAGTAACATTCACAGTAAAGCAAAGCCGTTTGCTCGAAGAGCTGGCTAATTTTTGGGGGGCATTTCTCTAAAATAAGAACAAGCTCTCCAGAGCGTAGTGCATACAAACAGGTGCTGGGCTTCAGTTAAACATTGGTTGGATATATTTTGGAAATGTGGGTTTTGCTTCTCAAATATGTACTTTTGCATATTTCTTAAATCCACTGATTAAAAGGTAGGCAGATTAATTTCCTTCTTGATATCAAGTCGAATGTATTTATATTTTGCTTTTTGCAATGGAGCATCATATCCAAGCAGCTTTACAAATATCTAACCCCAAACCCCTGATTGAGCAAGCCTAGGGCAAGGCAAAACTCCCTAAATTTTAGAAGCCTTGTTAGGACGAAGACTATCAAACGCCTCCGGCAGCTTCGCTGTTATATGTAAGAATGAAACTAATTTATGTAATTAGTAAGTTTATGGTAATGGTGAAAATAAACAAATATAGAAAGCATGCTCAGGGGGGGCTTTTGCCCTCTGATCTGGAACTGATGATGAAAGAACAGCTCGAGTGGATCCGACACTAGTACTGCAAGAACATCATAGTGTAGTGTGTCAACTGGTACCGGAAGAAGAACTCTGAGATCAAACAGAATATGTAGTTAGTAATGTTATGAGCATATTTGGGCAAGTATAGCCTGGGAGTCTGGAAGTACTAACTATAACAGCAAAGCTGGAAAGGGAAGAACCAGAAGGTAACATAGCCAAGAGGCATCACATGAAACATCAGCAGCCCACCTCCCCAGCAAAGAACAAACCTGCTTTCATCATGAACCCCCAGCTCTGATCGTACTCTAAGGCAAGGATGCACACCAAGGTCAAAAAGGCAGAAGCCCAGCCCAGTCGGACAGACATGCCAGACACTCCCAGCTACTTAGCCAAAGGCATGCCAGAGGTGCCAGGCCAAAGATGACTCTCCACTCCAGCCAGCGGAACCTGGGTAGCATCCCAGTCTTGGGGCTGGGCGATATATTGAGTTTAAGATGTATTGATATATTTTTGTAGATATGTGATGAGGCATTGTCGTTTATATCGATATAATTGATGTTGCTTTAATATTATACTTGCAGAGACGCCAGTTTGCCTGTCCATATCACCCACACCTATCCAGTCTGAAAATGACTGCAAGTATTGAATGCCTTTGGATGTTACATTTACAGCATTTAGAAGAAGCTCTTATCCAGAGCGACTTACAGTTGGTACAGTCTTACAATCCAAGCAATTGTGGGTTAAGGGTCTTGCTCAAGGACCCAACAGTGGCAGCTTGGCAGAGGTGGGCTTTGAACCCTCGACCTTCTGGTCTATAGTCCAGTACCTTAACCACTAAGCTACCACAGTCCCGTTCTTGGGATGTTCTTGGGAGTATTCTGTGATAAGTGGGATGCAGATATTTTGGCTTCTCGTTTGCATTCCAAATACAGTTCAAACTCGTACCAAGTCATACCCAGCAGTCCGATTGTCTCACATTATGTAGTGAGTAACAGTCATGTGGCTCCCTGAACACATCCTTAAATCAGTCTTAACACTGTCTGTCAATATAATTAAATGGTTAACAGGTTCAGGGCCTTCAGAAACTTCAACTAGCAGCCCGCTGTAGAAGAAATGATAAAGATCAGGAGTGTAGCTTCATGCCAAAAGCTGTTAATGTGGTTTGACTTCTTAGAACAGTGCATATACACACTGTTCTTCACTTTTTCATCTTCCTTCTTGTTCCTTCGTCTCCACATTGTTCCCCACTGGGCCAGGTGAAGATGAGCTGGTTGGTGGTTTCAGAGTTATTTTTAGTCGAGGTTGCAGGTTGCTAACCCATACCCTCTGAGAAATCTACCTTGGTGCAGTCACACACTTGCATGCTGAATCTCTCACACTGGGGCTTCCAGAGGACTCGATGAGACGAGAGATAAGACGCAGCCAGCGTTCGAGCCAAATTCGTCTGCTCTAAAGAGGCCAAAGTCCTGTAGCTCATTCTGTATAATCTACCATCGACTCCATCACTTTGCCTTTAAAGCCTTTTACGAGGATCCGGTTTTCCTTGTGGCCTGTTAATGCCTGCCTGTGTTTTGTTTTTGATATATGCAGTGCCTCTGTAATAGGCTTTGGTAATGCAGCTTTATGATACCTTAGAGTGGACTGATGCTGTGTCTGGATTGACCACAAGATACAGCGAGCTGCTGGTGGTATAAATATCAATGGCTGTGTAAGTGGGGCTGGGCAGATACCCATTCCGTGGATGCGTTTGCTTCTCCTCCGTTTGCTCTATGATCTGAAGGAACAGTCCATCTGTCCTTCCTATGAGCCCATTTCGGTGCTCTTGAGTCATAATGCCGCTTGTTTGAATCATTGCAGGGCTATCAAGAACGGGAAAGGGCTCCACAGCAAGAAAGAGGTCCCCATTCACAGAGTGGCTGACATTTCTGGGGTAGGTGTTTTTCATGAGTTCTCAGTGTTCCAGCATAGTAAATTGTACTCAGTGTGCTACATACAGGGGAGATGTACGAGACCACTTGTGAAAATGCTTCTATTCTGCAATTTTTTCCTCCGTTTAACAGTGTTTTTCATTACAAATCAGTTAATAAACAAAAGATACATTTAATAACTGATCCATATTTGGAATGTTCTTTTGCTGCAATGACAACGTTTAATGTCTGATGATCCTTGATATCCCAGCATGATTTTAGTTGAGTATTTGAGTTCGAGTTTTTGGTCTTCAAGTAGTTGTGGCAAGACATTGAGGTGCGTTTTGGGTCTTTATCCTGTTTCAACATGAATTCCTCTTCACAAACAAGCACACACACAGTCTCTTGACCCCCACTGTATGTAAAATGCTAGCCCTGTCATTGTTGAAGTGTGTTGTTTTGACCCTTTTTTCTGGAAAACCAATTGAAGTCTGTAGATGTCTAATGTGAACTAAAGTAAACAAATACAAACAAGCTGAAGAGGCAGTGTTGGAGTTGAACTATCTTTCTAAATACTGATAATCTGGACTATTTTTGCTCAACAATCAAAAGCATGTTACATATTTACCAAGGACCTACAATATCGTGCTGTGCAAATGTTTTAGGCCAACATTAGATTAGATTATTGATTTAGCGTTGGCATCATAACCATATTATTTCTCAGTATCTTTATTAGAATTTAACCAGAAAATGCAGGAGGTTTGTATACAGTATTAAAAAAAAATCAGAAGAAAACCGCTTCTATAGGCTACAGCGGCAAGTGTTTAGTGTGACTTCCCCTTGCTATAGCAGCATGTGGCAGCTTCATCAGGATGCCAAGTTGACCCTTCTACAGTCCAAGCTTCATCAGTCTTTTTGGAAGGGTAGCAGCCAAGAAACCACTTTTTAGGAAGAGGATCATTATAAAAAGGCTAAGATTTACTAAAGCTCACGAAGACCTGAACGAAGATCAGTGGAAAAGTATTACGGAGTGAAGAATCCAAGTTTGAAAGTTGTCAAACCATCAACTATATGTTAATATGGTTATTACACCATTGCTAAACCAACCAATCTAATGGTGGTCTAAGATTTTTGCACAGTACTATACACGTTGAACTTCAAGATGATTTACTGGCATTTACGATGACAGATTTTAGCAGTCATCCAGAGTGACCTAGATCTGTACAATCTTGTAAAGTACTATCCGTGTTTAAGGGCCCAACTTGGCAGTGCTGGGATTTGGGCCATGGACCTTCTGGTCAATGGTGCAGTACATTTCTAGTTCTATGCAATTTAGTTTGTGAAGGCCTACTATTGAAAATAACATATTCGGTGAAATTCGGATTCTGAGAACATTGAATGATTTCAGCAAATTTTCTCTAAGCATACAACTTTTACCCTCCTACATTTGAGAGGACTTTGGTATGATGAGCATTAGTAGACTATTACTGTTTGTCTTATTACATATTTGAAAGGTGGAAGCTCAGGCCTGTTCCTAAATAAAGACAACTGGTGCATTCAGCAAGCACTAGTATCATGTCCATGGACCATGTCCCACATCTCCATTTCCTTGATGCTGGAGTCCTATGGCGGCAGATTTATCATGGGTCAAGTTTCCATTTCCCTACACATTAGTTTGATGAAGTCTCATCTAAATATAGCCTTCTCCATTAATAAAGTAATCTCAGTTGTAAAGCCTAAGTTGTTTACATTTGCCAGAGGCCAGGGGCACACTGGCTATGAATCTTGATTGGGCAGCCCACCAAACGAAGATTAAATTTTACTCGGCTCTGTAAAGTTGGTTAGCTGTGTAATGAGAAAAGATGGACTCCTCCCACTTCATGGAAAGCATGAAAGTTTCATTTAATGGTCCCTGACTTTCTTCTAACCCCTGTTTCTCTCTCTCTCTCGCACGACCTCACACGCTTTCCGCCTGCCAAGCTGCGTCTCTCTAGTAATTAACAAGGACACATCTCTGCTTTTTAATGAACTGTGTGCTACATTCTATGGATTGTCTTCCCTGCAGTTCGGCTTCATCAGAACCTCTTTGAAAGCCACCTGAAAGGTCTGAGTGTTCATGGTTTAGCAGAGTTATAGAGGTTCTTAGCCGTCCATAGTAAACGGTTGAAAGCATGCTTTGATAAATCTGTTCAAATCAAATTCCTGCAGGTTTCAGTAAAAGGTGTTAATATAGAATGTTCGTTCTCTGAGAAAGATGTCATCATTTTGCAGATGCTAAGTAAATGTGGTGATAAAGAAAAACAAAACCGACTTCACTACTTTCCCTACAAAGAAGAAACATAGTATAATAATTTCAAATGTCAGTGTTACGAAAATTATCTAGTTTTTATGAACGCTTCGGTAAGGTAGGGGTGAGCTTCTCAAAAGCTAACTGATTTTAAAAGTAAGCATGCTATTACCATCAACAGCCAGTCCTTGTTAACACAAATATCCAATCATCCAATCACGTGGCAGCAAGTCAACGCATTTAGACATGTGGACGTAGTCAAGATAACCTGCTGAAGCTCAAACCGAGCATCAAAATGAAGAAGCTTGAATTAAGTGACTTTGAAGATGGCGTGGTTGTTGGTGCTAGAAGGGCTGGTCAGAAACTGCTGATCAGTAGGGATTTTCACACACGGCCATCTCTAGGGTTCACAGAGAATGGTCAAGAAAAGAGAAAATATCATCCAGTGGCTACTTCCAGCAGGATCATGTGCCATGTCACAAAGCTCAATTCGTCTCAAACTGATTTCTTGAACGTGACAGTAAGTTCACATACTCATGGCCTCCACAGTCACTAGACCTCAATCTAAAAGAGCTCCTTTGGGGTGTGTGGTACAGGAGATTCCCATAGTTGGACGTCCAGGTATGGACCAGAAATCTGAGGAATGTAACCAGCACCTTGTTGAATCTACAGTGGTTTGAAAAAGTGTTTATCCTCTTCCTGATTTCTTATTTTTTTGCATACTTGTCACACTTGCGTGTTTTGGAACATCAAACCAATTTAAATGTTAGTCAAAGACAACACAAGTAAACACAAAATGCAGTTTTTAATGAAGGGGAAAAAAAATCCAAACCTACATGGCCCTGTGTGGAAAAGTGACCACCAAATGTTAAAGCATAACTATGGTTTATCACACCTGAGTTCACTGTCTCTAGCCACACCCAGGCCTGATTATTGCCACACCTGTTCTCAATCAGGACATCACTTAAATAGGACCTGTCTGACAAAGTGAAGGACACCAAAAGATCCTTAAGAGCTACACATCATGCTGAGATCCAAAGAAATTCAGGAACAATTGAAAAAGAAAGTAATTGAGATCGATCAGTCTGGAAAGGGTTATAAAGCCATTTCTAAAGCTTTGGGGCTCCAGCGAACCACAGTGAGAGCCATTATCCACAAATGGTGAGACAGGGAAACAGTGGTGACCTTCCCAGGGAGTCCGCTGACCAAATTACCCCAAAGCCCAGTGACGACTCATCCAAGAGGTCACAAAAGACCCCACAACAACATCCAAAGAACTGCAGACCTCACTTGCCTCAGTTAAGGTCAGTGTTCATGCCTCCACCATAAGAAAGAGACTGGGCAAAAATGGCCTGCATGGCAGAGCTCCAAGATCAAACCCACTGCTGAGCAAAAAGAACATTAAAGCTTGTCTCAATTTTTCCAGAACACATCTTGATGATCCCCAAGACTTTTGGGAAAACATTCTGTGGACTGATGAGACAAAAGTTGAACCCTTTGGAAGGTGTGTCCCATTACATCTGGTGTAAAAGTAACACAGCATTTCAGAAAAAGAACATTATAGCAGCAGTAACATATGGTGGTGGTAGTGTGATGGTCTGGGGCTGTTTTGCTGCTCGTCTACCAAAAAATCCTGAAGGAGAATGTCCGGCCATCTGTTCGTGAGCTCAAGTTGAAAGGAACTTGGGTTCTGCTGCAGGACAATGATCCAAAACACACCAACAAGTCCACCTTTTAATGGCTGAAGAAAACAAAATGAAGACTTTGGAGTGGTCTAGTCAAAGTCCTGACCTGAATCCTATTGAGATGCTGTGGCATGACCTTAAAAAGGCCGTTCATGCTGGAAAACCCTCCAGTGGGGCTGAATTACAACAATTCTGCAAAGATAAGTGGCCAAAATTCCTCCACAACGCTGTAAAAGACTCACTGCAAGTTATCACAAACGCTTGGCTGCAGTTGTTGCTTCTAAGGGCGGCCCAACCAGTCATTAGGTTTATGGGGCAATCACTTTTTCACACAGGGCCATGTAGGTTTGGATTTTTTTTATCACTTAATAATAAACACCTTCATTTAAAAACTACATTTTGTGTTTACTTGTGTTGTCTTTGACTAATATTTAAACTGGTTTGATGTTCCCAAACACTTAAGTGTGACAAACATAGGAAAGAATAGGAAATCAGGAAGGGGGCAAACAATTTTTCACACCACTGTATTTAAGTCGGTTCTAAAAGGAAGGAGGTGGTCCAACCCGGTACTAGCAAGGTGTACCCAATAAAGCAGCCGGTGAGTGTATGTCCTAAATAACAGCTTAGATGACGAGCTCTGTGATTTTTCCTCCTCCTTCGTCTTGGAGCAAATTGAACTACCTGTACCTGCAGTGAATCATTTTACCCAGCCAGCCAAAGCCTGTACTTACCATTAATTGGTGCTGTGACTATAAATTGCTATGGCTCAGCTAAATCCGACTCTTATTTTTACACGCAACAACATTCTATTATTTGACGCTGTTCTAGAACCTATAAGAACCATTTCTTTTGGATTGTGTTGCGGAGAGTAGGCTGAATTTTCTGTTTGAGCATGGTTCCTCTTAAGTTTGATTTGCTAAGTCGTTGGCTGGATTGGGCTTTTTGTTACTGTATACATTCAGCTGAAATATGGTGCACCACCTTTACAAATATGGTGCGGCACCTTTGATGATGTACCAGTTTGGCCTACTGTTTAGTGCATTTATTATCTGGTTTGGAATGTTGTGTGTGTATGACTTGAATGCATTCATCCCATCGCAGCAACAGATTTGAAACTCCCACTCACAACCCACTTGCACATCTTTTGCCAGCCAATCGGTGAGGAAAGAGCCAGTGAGTTTGCGTGTTTATCATGAGAAACAAACCGCCTCAGCACTATCCATCGGAGACACCTATCCAGTCGTGCAGATGCTTTAGAAGCCTGTTTGTGTGGAGCCATAAACCAGGCTTAGATACGTCACCTTGCTGGCTTGAAGTCAGGGTGTAAAGTGCTCTGTGTTCGCAGAGCTCCCAGCCCTTTGGTTTTAGCTGTGCTTTGTGGGGCACTTCTGCTCGTCATGCTTCTTTATAATGAGCAATTTAATAATATAAATAGCTCATGTGTATACATCTTGCTTTTTCTTATATGCCTGCCTCTCTGCACTGATCCTGTGTGGGTCACAGCTGTGAGATATTTCCAGCTGGAGTGGGTGGCTCTTTCTTTGGCCCAGGCTGACTCACAGGAAGCAACTTGACTTAAATTAAGTCATCATACCCCAGTGTTTTAGCCGTTGCTTACCTATCTCTAAAATCACTGCTGGTCAGACTTGGGATGATGAGCAAGTAATCACTGACATTATAGGCATGTCATTTCCATCCAGTGCCTCAATCTGACATTTCTTCTGTCCGTGCTCTGCCCTAAATGCGATATATTTAATCTTTAAGCTAGGATTTCCTACAATAGTCGTAACCTTCTGTTGTTATTGTTTGGATTTTTTTTTTTTAAACCAAAGGCACCATGTTGTAGGAATGACTGTAGTATTACCATATGCAGTATTTGTCCTTTCTGCACCAGACCCATGGCTTTTTCTGGATTTTATCTCCTTTCGATTAGCGTCTTTTTAAATGGCTGATTCCAATATTTAGAGAGCAGAAGCAGTACAAAGTCCAGAGAGGCTCAGTATCGAGAAGCAGCACTCCTTACATGCTACAGTGGTGCTTGAAAGTTTGTGAACCCTTTAGAATTTTCTATATTTCTGCATAAAAATGACCTAAAACATCATCAGATTTTCACACAAGTCCTAAAAGTAGATAAATTGAACCCAGTTAAACAAAATGATTAACATGATTTAATATTACATATTAGTAAGTGGTGTGTGAACCTCTAGGATTAGCAGTTAATTTGAAGGTGAAAGGGAATGCCAATCAGGTGTGAGTGGGCACCCTGTTTTATTTAAAGAACAGGGATCTATCAAAATCTGCTCTTCACAACATGTTTGTGGAAGTGTATCATGGCACAAACAAAGGAGATTTCTGAGAACCTCAGAAAAAGAGTGGTTGATGCGATCAGGCTGGAAAAGGTTACAAAACCATCTCTAAAGAGTTTGGACTCCACCCATCCACAGTCAGACAGATTGTGTACAAATGGAGGAAATCCAAGACCATTGTTACCCTCCCCAGGAGTGGTCGACCAACAAAGATCACTCCAAGAGCAAGGTGTGTAATAGTTGGTGAGGTCACAAAGGAGCCCAGGGTAACTTCTAAGCAACTGAAGGCCTCTCTCACATTGGCTAATGTTAATGTTCATGAGTCCACCATCAGAAGAACACTGAACAACAATGGTGTGCATGGCAGGGTTGCAAGGAGAAAGCCACCCAAAAAGAACATTGCTGCTCGTCTGCAGTTTGCTAAAGATCACGTGGACGAGCCAGAAGGCTATTGGGAGAATGTTTTGTGGATGGATGAGACCAAAATAGAAGCGTTATGTTTGGAGATCATTATACCATTTTCCTCAATAAACAAATGACCAAATATAATGTTTTTGTCTCATTTGTTTAACTGGGTTCTCTTTATCTACTTTTAGGACTTGTGTGAAAATCATATTTATGCAGAAATATAGAAAATTCTAAAGATTTCACAAACTTTCAAGCACCACTGTAGCTGTGCTCCTCTGGTTCATATTCCACCTCTGGTGAGGGTGTTGCTGTCGGTAATGGAGTTCCTTGTTCCAGGTGTTCTGCTGGATAGACCAAGAGTGTCTGGTGGATGAGGGACTGAATAGGGTCTGGTATGTAGATCGAGGTATGCCGTATGCAATCAGAGAGGCTTTGGCACCACAATGTAGTGCTACCATTAGTAGTAGGTAGGGTGATTGAAGCATAATGGAATTAAGTAAAACCTAATGGAAATTCTCACTGTGCCTGTGGCCCGACCAGATGCCGCACATGCATAATTGACTGCATCTGAAGGAGGTCTGTGAGGAGGTCGTGTGTGCCGTTGTAATTGTGGCCCTGTTGGAGGTGCCAGCAAAGATGGCAGATGGACACGGAGAGCATAGTCCATTCTTCTACAAGTTATACGGTGCACTTAATTTGAGGGAGGCACCATGCAGTGGGTAACTGGGCATAGCACAATGGGAGAATTAGTGGGGAAAAATGGACCATTTTTTGGAATGATTTGCATTTGGATAGTGAGGTTCAAGTGTTACGATGCCTTCTAACAATTCACTTCTCCCTGCATAAAACATAACCACAGGCATACTTTGAAGAGTTATTTAAGTCCAATAAAGCCCAAAGCCTGAGGAAAAAAAAATCTTCCAAGTGTAACACATGCCTCGTTTTGGTTTCCTTATTGCTCTGATGTTGGTAGGCAGTTATAAAAGGACTTCTTAAACCTTTTTTAAACCTTTCTGTCTGTCCACAGGAGACCCAGAAAGCCAAGCAGTTCCTTCCATTCCTGCAGAGAGCTGGCCGATCGGAGGCTGTGGTCGAGTACGTATTCAGCGGCTCAAGACTCAAGCTCTACATGCCTAAAGAAACGTGCCTCATCACTTTCCTGCTCGCCGGTAAGATAGCACACACACGCAGAAGCATACAAGCAAAAGGCTTAAAAGAAAAAGCTGTACAATATGAAAACCAGTTCATGTTCAGAACTGGTGGGTTTTAAAAGCATGGCATTCATTTCATGGCGCTCCGACTTGTTCGGTTCCTTCTTTCTCTTTTAGATTTCTCACTTTGCTGCTGTCATAGCAACTAACAGATATGTCATTCATGTTGTGTCTGTTGCTGTTGAAGTGTCTCGCCAGTGAGAAGGAGAAATCCTTCATTCTGATGGCACGGAGATGCTCTGCAAAAACGATCAGCCAGTCCTCTGTTGCTCTTCCCAATGCAGGGTTGATTACGCCTCTTAAGTCACTCTGCACCCTCCTGAGTAAACGGAGTTGCCAGTTTATTAGGCATACCTACCCATCAAATAGCCTCACACTACCTGACTATTCTGCTGCAGCGTACAATTTGCCATCCTCATCGACCCTGTCCATCAATGGAAAGGATCACCACTGGGCAGATGTTTGGATGCTGGTCCATACTTGGCACAGCAGAGACTGACATGATAATGGCGTGCTTGTATGTCGTGTTGTTACGAGTGCATCAGGTGCAGTACTGTTGCTACCTATTCTTGGTATACTGTGGTAGCCTAGCGGGTAAAGTACTGGACTATGGACCAGAAGGTCCAGGGTTCAAATCCCTCCTCTGCCAAGTTGCCACTGTTGGGTCCTTGAGCAAGACCCTTAACCCACAACTGCTTGGATTGTAAGATTATATCAATTGTAAGTCGCTCTGGATAAGGGCGTCTGCTAAATGCTGTAAATGTAAAATGTAACTGTATACATAGTGTTGGACCCACTGAGGTGTCCAGTGAAGTTATGGCTGTTGGTTAAAAGCTAAATATTTTTTCCCGCAGGTGTTGTATGGTGGTACATGATGAAATAGGAAGTGGTTGTGTACAGAACATGTCTTTGTGTCATAAGATGTTTTATATGTGCAGCCTAGAGGTTTAGAAGCGAAGAGTTTTCCAGGTCTTCACACACAGTTTGTTCTGTTCATGCCTTTGGTCGTCTTATGTCATGATGTATCGTTGAAGGACTCCACGTCACCGGAGTTAAATGGCCATGGCAGCTAGTTTAGAGGGTATAGCTCTCAGCAATCTGCCCCCCTTTTGCTGTGTCTGTGTGTTCGTGCCTGTTTGTGTGTCTGTTTCTGTACCTGTGCTGCTGGAAGTCTTAGTGTCCTCATCCTCTGGACCAAGATGTACTATACATTTCCCTTTTTACCTTTTGAACATGCCAGAACTCAGACTTCTCTCAAATGGCACATCATAATTTCCCAGGCTATCGTTCTCATAGTACTGAAAAATTGATCTTATTTTAATTGTGATCATCATTCTTGCTTCGCTCAATTATACAAAAAAAAAATGTGCCAAGAAGGAGCTGTTGGGGTTGGAGGAAACTTTATATGCGTGAATGTAATGATAATATTTGTAAGTGATTACCATATTAGAGCGAAAGGATGTTTATTGCGGGAAAACTGTACAGCTGACAGGAGGCTCTAGTACCCTGTTGGGCTGTCTCTAGACTGGATACAAGATGAGATACGGTTAGGCGTGCAGTTTTCGTATGGTGTCCTGTGGCACATTTGCCCACAGATGTTGCAGCGGGGCCTGTAACATGCCTGATTGGTGATAAAGCTGGTGACCGGGCAGGCCATGGCAGAGAAATTCCTGGGAAACTTTTTGTGGGCAAGCTTTGCCCTGCCCAGACGAAGCTGGATTCGTCACTGAAGACAATACAGTTCCAGTCTGTCGCACTTCAGGCTTCTCGTTCACAACACGACTGCAAATGAAGGTGACGGTGGCTGTCAGGGCATGCATTGGGCTCCGTGACTACAAATTTACTTCTGCTAAGCGCCTGCTAAGCGCCTGGAAATGGTCTGGTCAGGGACGGGGTCATGTGAAGGTGCCACCTGTGTTTGGATAGTGGACAACGAACTGTGGGAGCTGCTCATGCTTGTCGGTGGGTCAAACAATCCTCTCTGCTGGTGGTCTGCCCGGGCCGTCTGGAACCTGCTCACCGTGTGTGCTTGCCCCCATGGAACCACTGCTCCCAGCACCTCCTAACAGCTGGGTCAGAACAGCCCAGATAGAAGGCAGTTCATCAGAACAGCCATCCTGTCTTTTCTCAGTCCAACGATGCGACCCCTCTCAAAGTCTGTCAACTGGGCAAAATGTCTTCGAGTGCACCATAGAGGTGTGTCTAGCAGTCACCAAGAGGTACACTGCTCAAAAGTAGCCTCTGAGAGCCTTTTTATAGGGCAGCGGGACTTTTACATATTACATATGTGCACAGTTTCATTATTCATACAGGATTTTTTTTTTGTTGTTGCATCACTACTTTGAAAGTGGTGCTTTGACTCTATATTTATTTCTTTTCCACTTCTGCAACATGTATGGTCTAGACTTTGTTTTTTGCTCTTTCTTAAAACTCATAAAGGCCTTTATTCAGTAGCAAGGCCAGGCTGGCTTATGGGACTAACCACAGCATGAGCCTCCATGTAGCACACCTCCATTTACTCTGCTGCTACAGACGAGTCATGATCTGTGGCTGTCCCCACCCCGAGTAATTATTTACCTCAGAACTCAAGAGAAGGGAGGGCAGTGCCATCCGTTCCCTGCAGGAGGGCATACATTCACTCCCGATTTAGTCGTGCTTAATGGCGTATGTCTGCACTGTAGATATTTCAATTAATTCAGTAATTTGTTTCTAAGCATCTTGCCCTGTTTTCTGTACTTGTTCATTCCTTTTGTAATTGGTTTTTCTATGAGAGATTTTTGACACAGACCGTGCTACGGTGCGTCACTTCTGATCTTTGGACACCCTTGATTTTCTAGCATTTCCCCCCTCAGGCAACAGCTCCCCTCTCCATGGCATTTCTTTTACTCACATGCTCACGATTTCTCTTCTGTGCACCTTCTCCTCCCTGTATGACTGCTGAAATTCTTTCCTTCCATCAGGCTTATTACCAGAGCCTATTAACGGCATTTTAGCAGCAGGTGGTTGTGGGTCTGATGAAGCCATTTGCTCTGTACCAGAGACAGCATGCGAGTTCTGTCATATGCCTGCATTAGATTTAATTATTGTTGATGGCTACGATGGTCACTGTTTGTTCTTAAGTCAAGGTGGCCCTAACTTGCCATCTAATAGCCTTACTATTTTTCATGGGATTGTTTAAAATGGCTAATTACTGACTCCAAAAACCTGTTTTGTACAGGTTCAGTATGCCCTAAGCTTATTTGTCTCTTGTTTGTTTAGAATTTATATTCTGGCATCCAAGGTGGTTGCATGTTCAAGCAGTGCTTGGATGCAGTGTCAGTTTCTGTACTCGTACAACGCTCAATCCCACTCAACAATTAATAGCCCTCAAGATGACCTCAAGGGGCAAAAAGGCCTGCTGATGCCCAAGACCCTGCTGAGAGAGCAAAAGTGTGCACCCTGCTTTATCACACACTGTTTCATTATGCTTTTTCGACCCTTATTAATAATGCCATAGAGGAGACGACTGGCAAAGATGGTTGCTTTAGAGGTCGCTTGCTTTCCCAAGTTACATACACATTTTTCTTGCATGACTTTCATGCATATTTTATCTGGCACCAACTTGCACTGCTTCTGTTTAGTTAAATTATGCTTCTCCAGTTTGGTAGTCTTTTTTACTATGGCACATGTTTGAGTGGTACCTTATCTACTGCACAGGCACTTAATTTTCCTCTTGAACAGTGTTCTGTCCATAGAATCACTTCATAAGTGTTATGGTGTATTAATTTCCTTTTATATTTAGTTTAACTTCAGTTTGTGTAGTAGGTTTGTGGGGGTGCTGTTTTAAATGAATGTATCACTTGAATGCTTAGTGTTTCTAACGTCAAATTTCCAGACTTAACTGGAGCTTTGTTTATGTAAATGTTTGAGGGGAAACTAATGCTGAAAGTAGGTTTTCTTTTTGCTTTGTACTTGCATAGTTGCTACGTCAGTGCTCATTTAACCAAATGTACTTTATTCCTAGAAATGGTTTATTTAAGGAATATTCTCACAACAGGAGCCCAATATTTATTATTTCCTATGTAGAAAACCTTACCTGGTGCCTGTATATTCAAACAGTCACCTAGTTTCGATGACTTTCTGATTGGTCCTTCTGCCTTTTGTTTTCTCCTCTCCCACAGAGGATTCTTGTAGCATTTATGGCTACAGTATGAAATAAATAACCATTACCTCATAATAACCATCAAACAAAATAAAAGTCAAGGCTGTAATTAGAGGTAACACGCCATTGTCTTCAGCTGCTTTATTGCTACGCCTTGTGGGTCAGCGGTTCAGGTTTGAGGTTAAGGGATTTGAATACCTCATGTGTTATATATAGCTGGATTTTGGATAGCGCAGTTTGAATGCGATTTAGTTTTAGTACCTCCCATGCTACTTTGGAATATCAGGGCAGCAAGTATTATTGCTGTTTCTGTAGCAGTTACGGATTTTATGGGGACAAGTTGCTAGCCTGATGCCCATCCCTTTTGCATCAGTAATTAAATATGCTAAATTGATCTCAAGTCAACTTCTGCTCTTATTGATGGTATAATCTGTGAGTTGTAACACGTGGTGAAGAGATTTCATGAGTTTAATTAAATGAAACAACCTTTGAACATATCCTTTGTCCAATCTGTGATGTTGTCCATTGAAACCCTCAATATAGGCGTTTTGAAGGAATTTGGGAAGAAACCCTGACTGACCAATCTCCGTGCTTGGTTCAAAACTCTAGTGCTCTAGTGCTGCAGAGACGAGCCCCATGCGTTTGCTTATGTGATATCTTTTTGATTGAATGCATAGGGAATCTTATAGGACAGGGTTTCATGTTTTGGCGAATGTTTTTCAAAAATTATTTACATATGTCTGCTTGGATGATTTATTTGTGTGAGGTCAGGTTTGCGGCATAATTTTTTTTCCCTCTTAAAGGCCCTGCACAGGATTTTTTTTCTTGCACATGAACTTGTCTATATTATTTGTGCAGAACTGTGAAAAGGATACGTATGCTGTGGACCAAAGTCTAAGACCACTAGTGAAGTGAAGTTGAGTTTAAGTGTTTTTTTTTCCCCATTACAAATCATATAATCAGAATTAAACTGACTGACATGGACTTTCCTCTGTAGTTACTTGACCTAAACCTCACTGAGAATTTGTGGGTACACTTTAAAACCGAGAAAAACCAAGCATTCAGTAACATCACAGTATGCTTTTTGGGATATTGTGAAATCACGCTGGGACAACACGGATCGTTACATTTTACACAGACGTGCAGTCCATGCATACTGTTTTGAAATTAAACTTGATGTCAGCCTTATGAGACGTCATACCATGGCCAGTCACAGATTTTCCCACACGCAAGGTTATTTGAGAGCTGACAATTTGCTGAGGACAGACCTAGCTCAATCCCAGACGCAAGTGTGAACAAAGGCAGAATGTCTACACAAAGGGTTGGAGAACATCAGTGTTGTAGAGTAGTGCTTGAAAATCTTTGCGTGTAATAGTGGTCGAGGACCCCAGAGGTAACTTCTGAGCAACTGAATGTCTCTCACATTGGCTGATGTTAATGTTCAGGAGTCCACCATCAGAAGAACACTGAACAACAATGGTGTGCATGGCAGGGCTGCAAGGAGAAAGCCACTGCTCTCCAAAAAGAACATTGCTGCTCGTCTGCAGTTTGATAAAGATCACATGGACGAGCCAGAAGGCTACTGGAAGAATGTTTTGTGATGGATGAAGACCAAAATAGAACTTTTTTGGTTAAAAGAAAATGCGTTATGTTTTGGAGAAAGGAAAGCACTGCCATTCCCAGCATAAGAACCTTATCTCATCTGTGAAACATGGTTGGTGGTAGTATCATGGTTTGGGCCCTGTTTTTGCTGCATTTGGGCCAGGACGGCTTGCCATCATTGATGGGAAACAATGAATTCTGAATGATAAATCAGAGGAATTCTAAAGGAAAAATGTCAGGACATCTGTCCATGAACTGAATCTCATGAGAAGGTGGGTCAATGCAAGCAAGACAATGACCCTAAGCACACAAGCCGTTCTACGCAAAGAATGGTTACAGAAGAATAAAGTTCATGTTTGTTGGAATGGCCAAGGCAAAGTCCTGACCTTAATCCAATGGAAATGTTGTGGTGTTGTGGAAGGACCTGAAGTGATCAGCTAATGTGAGGAAACCCACCAACATCCCAGAGCTGAAGCTGTTCTGTACAGAGGAATGGGCTAAAATGCCTCCAAGCCGGTGTGCAGGACTGATCAACAGTTACAGAAGCGTTTAGCTGCAGTTATTGCTGCACAGGGGGGTCACACCAGATACTGAAAGCAAAGGGTCACATACTTTTGCCACTCACTAATATGTAATATTGGATCATTTTCCTCAATAAATAAATGACCAAGTATAATATTTTTGTCTCATTTGTGTAACTGGGTTCTCTTTGTCTACTTTTAGGACTTGTGTGAAAATCTGATGATGCTTTATGGCAAATTTATGCAGAAATCTAGAACATTCTAAAGGGTTCACAACTTTCAAACACCACTGTATGTGAAGGTCTGTAGGTCAAGCTCTCGTAGATTCCATGCCCTACAATTTTATGATGTCACTATTGGTTATGCTGCAAGTCTTGTATTGTCAACTTAATTTACCCTTAGTATGATTTTGTTTCTTTAAGGTTTTGTTTATCTTGTAATTCCAGGATTGTCCCAGGACAAGAAATTGAACTCTCTAATATTAAATTTCAACCCTTGTCATACACGTGAACTTTGTGCGCTTTACAAAGTAATACAAATTGTCAATGAAAGCACATTTTAAATATGTGGCCCCAGTGCTGATGCGCCATAAACAGAACAGCCGCGGTTCTGTCAAACCCAACTAAATGGAGACAGAGTTGGACATTAAGTAGTTTTGTTGCCAGGCTGTAGGCTGGATTAGTGCAAAGCACATCTTAATGTAGGTCTTATTTTGTTCTCCAGTTTTATTCTGTCTATCCCTGAGAACTTTCCATAGGCATAGTGATTAATGTAGAGTAGCTAATTAATTCTTCATCCGCACTTCACCTCAGTAACCAAAAGGAAATCTGTAGGCTGTTTCTGGCCGTCTTTCAGTTCTCGTCTCGGCTGATATCCACAGTTAACGTCCAAAGATGGCGGGGCAGAAATGAAGGATTTTTTCACAGGTAATGATGTTTTAAATATGTCCGTGCTTTGGGCCAGCTGCAGTCGCTCTTGCCACCACTCTTCTGTGGTGTTACACAAACTGAATGCATAGTTTCTTCCTTTTAAGGGGTAATTTACTGACAGTTCATTCATTATATCAGACTTTCTCAAGATGTTTTTAAAATTTGTTTCATTAGTTTGGTGCTTTTCAAGACATACCGATGGAGATGGCTAGAAACATTTTAAAATAAAATCCTTGGAATGGAAACCTGCCTGATGCCTTCACAAAACACAAAGCATTTCTTGCTCCTGTCAAAGTACTGTGTGTGTAGGTGAGAATCCATGTTGGTTAGAGATCAGCGTCCTGTGCAGCTGCCAGATATGCCGAAGATGTAGTTTTTCCTTGGAGCAAATGAAGTGTGAGTTTGTGTACAACTTTGGCTGCCCACACGTGTTCCGAACCACATACTTTTACATGTTTTCCCTAGCTAACCTGAAGCCCCGGCTATGTGCGACGCCTTGTGTTTATATCAGACTACGCTCGTATCTCATGCCCCCTGATTTTTTAAAACGTGGACCTGACTGAGACTGTGATGTAGACGATTAGTTTACAGTGGTTATTTTAGGGTCTTGGTGAAGCACAGTGTTGCATCATGGTGTTGCCTGCTTGCTTTTGCTGCATTGTGTTTTTATGTATGATGAAGGTGAGAATTGCTGCATTTCATTGTTGAATGTAATTGACATGGTACACAAATACACGCTCTCTCACTCGGGTAGCTCATCGCGCTTCAGTGGTTCCTTTACTGTTCCTCTGGTGGGAAATTGAGAGCTTGCTGCACAGAAAGCCATGCTGTGTAATTGAATCTTTGTCTTCCAAGCCTTGTTTATACTTCCATCTGAATCGGTTTCAGGAGCATGTGTTAAGGCAGTGTGTAAAAGTCACTCCCTGAACTCGCTGTCAGTGTGTCAGATTGGCCAGTGACAGCTCAGACTGTCTGTGGCCATCTCCCAGACTACAGAAGACTTTGCTACAAAATAGTACGTCGATCGAGACATTTCTGCTCTTGTTCAACCATACGTTCATGGAAACTGGATGCTTCTTGTGAATTTCAGTCTATTATCCATTATGGTTTCTTATCCTGGTAATGTATGTTCCAACCACTGATTTAATAATTGTGTAGACTAGACCAGAGGTTTTTATGACTCCTCTTTAGCTCCCATACAGTGCATACTTTATTCGCCTTGCACCAACACATCATTTAAGCAATGTGGTGGACCAGGGCACGAGGTGTACTAAGTAGTATGGCACCACGGCTTCCAGAATTGCATCTGTTTATTTATGAGGTCCTGGTCCGTTGGATATTAAAAGAACATTTGCACACGGTTCCATGTAATGAATTGCCATCTAAAGCATGAGTTTTTAACCACACACAGCTTGAAGAGATAGACAAGGAAAAAGTGTTGCCCAAATGGTGCAAGGATTTTAGTCAGTATATCTCAATTGCTGCAGTTGGCGTGAGTGGCTTAGGGTCATTTCAGTAATTTCAGCTGTGAGTAATGCCACCTGCAACACATTATGATGTTTCTGTAGAAGCTCATTGAAAGTAAGGAAATGCTCGCATTTGCTCTGAATCGAGGTGTAGGATCAGACAGCCAGAGCAGCAAGTCGTAGAATTGCTTCGTTTCTCCAGCATTTTCCGTACTTCCCTTTATCATGATTGTGTAGAGTTTTTTTGCTCTCTGTCTGATGGTTTGTTGGCTTTGTATCTGTGGAACGTTACGCCACAGTTCACACAGACTCACCAGAATTGGAAACTAGGAAGTTGGAAGAACTTTGCCTGGTCTGAGTCTCGATTTCAGCTGGAACGTTCTAATGGTTGGATCAGAATTTGGTATGAAAGCATGGATCCATCCACAAACTGCTGTCTTCTTGGCTTCTTAATGCCAGTTGAGCATCAGCCTAGCCGAGTATTCAGCTTTAATTTCTAGCCGGTCTATTCTTATGTAATAATAAATAGAAATTGCGTTTTTCCATGCATGTTCTACATGCTTGCTGCTGTTCTTCGTTACATGTGTTGTGTTACATGTGCTTTGTATTCTATTGCCGTTAAAAGCATGTAGTGTACAGGCAGAAGTGTAGCATTGTTAATACATTTTTCCATTTATTTAATTTGGCGTAAGTTAAAATCACAGCTATGTAGATAATGCGTAGTTTGCACAGCTGACATTTGTCTGATTACTTTTCTGCTAATTGACCTGGGCTGGGCGTAATGAGATGGACTGCCGTGTTCTACTTAGCTTGAGTCACCTCACAGAGAAGCACCATTTTTCAGGGGCACTGAGTAAGTTGATGACTATTGGAAGTCATTAACCCTCTGGGGAAGAGAGCAACTGCTGAAAATGCACAACCTCTCAACCAGCAGAGCTTCACAGAACAGCATTTTCCTTAATCGGAAATTAGATATAGGGTTCCCAAGAAACAGTGGCATATGAAGCAAAGACTTTGTTTGTCCTGCGTTATAGATCAGGGTTTAGTGGAGATATGAAATCATCTACAGTGTATACACTATACTAGTTTGTACAGTGTACTAATTCAGTATTATGTACGTAAAGTTGCCTCAAACACAGTAACTCGTGTATTAAATGAGCAATATTTATATTTTCTTTATTCCACTTAAATTGGAATTATTATTTACTGAATACTGTGCATGGTACTCTGTCAACCAATCACAACGGGGACAACCACAGAACTCCATTTTGGAATTTGTGCTCTCAGCAGGTTTGATAATTGGATTTTTCAGTTGAAACACCTAGCTGTTTGCTTTTTTTGTTGGTAATTTTTCCACATTAAACCAGCATTCATACTTCTTGGTGGACCACGAACCAGAGAAACCTCAGTGAAATGAAATGAGGGTAGTAATAAGTACTCTCTTTAGTTGTCATCATACAGCCATGGTTTGCGTAATATATTTAGCCGACTAGTTGTATGGAGATGAGATGTAGACTGTGCGACCCTGCCAGCTGTCCAGAACAGTGGGAAACTTGTTCCTGGACACATTGCACATGGTACCAAGACTGTTCTCATTGACTTGAGAAGTTGTGGTAGAAATGCAGTTAGCATTTTCAAGCTTTATGAGTTAATGTTGAATTGTGGCAGACGAAATAGTGAAAATGATGTATACTTTCCTGAAGCAAGATCAGAATCCAGGTGAAATAATGAAAGAGAGTGAAAAAGAGTAATGGATTTGCCAAGCTTGGAGGATGTTCATAGCAAATAAGATACGACACCAAACCGCTGAAACATCTGGCTTCATGAAGGCTGCATTTAAATTGAATTGTTTTAATGAATGGCATTTTGTTTTTGTTTTTAGATCAAGTAGAGGAAAAAAAGATGGAATCACCTAATTTAATTTGCAGTTCTAAAACAAGTCTGCAGTAAAAAAAAATGGGAGTACTTTTAGACCATAACGAGCTGTTGGATTTGGCTAATTGACAGGAAACCTGGCCCCAGCAAGAGAGTTGTTAATTGAAACAACTTAAGACATGATAAAACTCCATCATTGATTATGGAAAAAGAGGTCACATTTTGTGCATGTGTAAGGAATATGTGCAGGTAGACCTAATCAGAGGATCAGAATTGGAAACTCTTTCGATATGCCTTGAAAATAGAAAATGCACATAAATAAATGGGTAGACGTGGGAGTCGATGTTTGTGACAGACCTGTTCGAAATCGACAAAACAAAATGAAATTTGCATATAGAAAAGGCAAATGAAAACCGACTCTGACATCTAAACGGAAGAAAACAATAATGGATTGGGCATGATTGGATGAAATTGTATTCAGCAACGAATCATAAATCTGATGATGATGCTGGGACTTTTGTCTGGTGCTGTTCTACTGAAACATATAAAGATGGCTGTGTGTGGAAGACAATCAAATTTCCTCCACTCCTTTTCATAATGCAGTTGAACATCAAGAAAAAGACCAGGAGAGATGTCAACCACTTTAAAAGCCAATGCGCCACTGCACTTTGAGATTTTGGACTCTCTTCTCATTTCAGCCATAGAGAATTGGTTTGGTGATGAAGTAATTTTTCCCAAAGATACTGCCACAGAGCGAATGGGGAAGAGCTTTTCTTCAGGAAAGTCATGCTGATCAAAGCAAAGATCAGTGTTTTTGGGGCCGATAATGATTATCGATCACCTTTCAGCAAGATCGGCCAATAGCCAATACCAATTGAGGGCCACTTTCAGAGCAACACGACATAAAACATGGGCTACGTCCGAAACCACGTACTTCCATACTGAACAATGCACGAAAGCAGCATGTGAGAATGAGTAGTGGGTTCTGTGCATACTGCACATCCGCGTACTGAAAGAGCATACTGCGGTAAGTCAAGCAGTGCGTACTAGATGGGCTCTCTGCACATGCTGCTGAGTACAATATTGGTTTTCCATTGCCGTTTTAGTCTCTTAGTCAAAAGTTAGTCTGTTTCCATCTCGCATTTCAGCTAGGAACTGCAGGGACCTGTAACCAATGGGGTTTGTGCCTGGATGCAGCATTATTTATAATTAATTTCGCTAAACTGGAGAAATGTTCGCACATTTGGTGTAAAAATCAGTGACATGGCCAGAGAAAATGCTGCAAAGTTGATCTGTCAACCATTATTCGAGAAATATGGAACCAGATTAAAAATTGCAGAAAATATGCCACTAATTAAAATTTAGTTTGTTAGATATACTTCACAAGGCCAGAATTTTTATGATAATTGTGTGATTTGTTTATTCCTAAAAAGTAAAAAAAAAAAAAAAAAAAAAAAAAAAAAAAAGAGCAAATCCAGCTCTTGTATGCCCTTGTTGTTCTTTGCACTGAGGTCTTTGTGTTGCTGTGCAGGTATTGAGTGCCCAAGAGGTTCCCGAAACAATCCTGGAATGTTGCCAGAGCCGTTCAGCGAGGAGGCTACACTCTTCACTAAGGAGCTGGTGCTGCAGAGAGAGGTAGGATCTTGCCCTCAGAAATTGATCTTGCCCTCAGTCATTCTTGGCCAGTTTTTGTCTCGAACCAGTATAAAGTGCAAATCCTGGGAGGCTTTTAATCACATTGAGTACCTTTTTGCCATCTTTTAAGATGTTCTCTGATATAATTGAATCTTTGGTTTCCTTTTGCCCCTAGTGGTCCATCTAGGAATGGGCTTGAGAGCTTGCAACTGACAGCTGTGCTCAATCATGACAATACATAAATTGCTTCAACAAATACGTTTTGCATCGATTTACATCTAGTTCCATACAATAAAGTGTACAGTGGGGCAAAAAAGTATTTAGTCAGCCACTGATTGTGCATGTTCTCCTACTTAGAAAGATGAGAGAAGTCTGTAATTTATCATAGGTACACTTCAACTATGAGAGACAAAATGAGGAAAAAAATGCGGGAAATCACATTGCAGGATTTTTAAAGAATTTAATTGTAAATCATGGTGGAAAATAATTATTTGGTCACCCACAAACAAGCAAGATTTCTGGCTCTCACAGACCTGTAACTTCTTCTGTAAGAAGCTCTTCTGTCCTCCACTTGTTATCTGTATTAATGGCACCTGTTTAACCTCGTTATCTGTATAAAAGACACCTGTCCACAGACTCCAAACTCAGCCAAGGCCAAGACCAAAGAGCTGTCGAAGGACACCAGGAAGAAAATTGTAGACCTGCAGCAGGCTGGGATGAGTGGATCTACAATAGGCAAGCAGGTTGGTGTGAATAAATCAACTGTGGGAGCAATTGTAAGAAAACGTAAGACATACAAGACCATTGATAATCTCCCTCAATCTGGGGCTCCACGCAAGATCTCATCCCGTGGGGTCAAAATGATCATGAGAAAAATCCCAGAACTACATGGAGAGACCTGATGAATGACCTGCAGAGAGCTGGGACCAAAGTAACAAAGGCTACCATCAGTAACACACTACGCCGAGAGGGACTCAGATCCTTCAGTACCAGGTGTGCCCCCCTGCTTAAGCCAGTACATGTCCAGGCCCGTCTGAAGTTTGCCGGAGAGCATATGGATGATCCAGAAGAGGATCCAAAACCTCCTTCCATCAGTGAGAGCATTGAAGATGGAATGTGTATGGAGGGAGTTGAAAGTCCGTGTTGCCCCAAGAACATCACTGCTCTAGAGGAGATCTGCATGGAGGAATGGGCCAAAATACCAGCTACAGTGTGTGCCAACCTGGTGAAGACTTACAGGAAACGTTTGACCTCTGTCATTACCAACAAAGGTTATGTTACAAAGTATTGTGCTGGACTTTTGTTATTGACCAAATACTTATTTTCCACCATAATATACAATTAAATTCTTTAAAAATCCTACAACATGATTTCCTGAATTTTTTTTTTCCTCATGTTGTCTCATAGTGGAAGTGTACCTGTGATGAAAATTACAGACCTCTCTCATCTTTCTAAGTAGGAGAACTTGCACAGTCAGTGGCTGACTAAATACTTTTTTTGCCCCACTGTAAACATCTGCCAATATATATGAAATAGACACATTCAGATGGCCTTCATTTCTTTTGTGTCTTTGTGGATAATGGTAATGTAATGTGCCATCACTAATATTGACCCCATTAGAATAAACATATTTCTTTGATTAAAATTGTACAAAGGTTTTTAAGCCGATCATTTTAATGCTAATTCTTAGAAATGGGTAGTTTTCTTTTTTTAAAATTCTTATTCATTTATTTATTTATTTATTTATTTTTTGTATCTGCTGCGGGGGCTCCTGGTGCTGCTTGACTGCGAGTAAAATTAGGTCATGTGTTTTGATGAGCCAAGACAGCACAATGTAGAACGATTATTGCATTTTATGTTTCTGCCTTGCCATGGCAACGCTTACGGTGCCTTGCAGAAATATTCACCACTTCTTGAACCTTTTCCACCTTTTGAAGCATCACGACTTGTAATTAAAATGCACTTAGCTGGATTGATTAACTTTTGACTGATGCATTTTGCAACATTTTGAATGTGAAGAATATGTTTTGTGTAAAAGTCATTACCTAAACAAAAAGCAGGCATCATTCCATTGCTTAAGTATTCACCCCCCCCACCCCCGGAGCAGCACTTGGCCGCACCACCTTTCACTCCAATTATAGCTGCAAGTCTCTTAGGACATGTTTTCCACATCTAGAATCTCACCTTCCTGACCCATCTTCCTAGCAAAATTGCTTGAGCTCGGTCAGATTGGTTGGAGACAGTCGGTGTACAGCAGCTTTCAAATCTTTTGCCACAGATTCTCAAATGGATTGAGTTCTGAACTTTGGCTTGGTCACGTCTTGCTTTTGAACCACTCCTGTATAGGACTAACAGTGTGCTTTGGGTTGTCGACTTGTCGGAAGGTGAATCTCTGCCTTGGTGTGTTGCAGACTGGAACAGATTTGCTTTTATGGCTGCCCTGTACTTGTCTCCAATTTTTTGCCTTCAGCTCTGATCAGTTTCCCAGTCCCCGAAGATGAAAAACATCCCCACAGCATGATGCTGCCATAACCAAGCTTCATTAGGGGATGGTGCTCTCTGGGTGATTTGGTTTACACCACTGCAACAAGGCCAAATGGTTGATTTTTTTTATTTTTAATTTTTAAATCAGACCAGAATGACTGATCTTTGGGATTTTTATTTTTGTTTTTGGCCTCTGTTATGATCTTATTCACGGTGTGTGTGTAGAGTCCCTGTTCAGACAATTTTGTCACAGTTCCAATTGATTGTAACTTTTTTTTAATTGCCTTATCTGTAGGTATGAGCATAGCTTCATGGTATAGTCTGACTTGAAATATTTTAATTAAGACAATTATTTGAATCAAGACAGTGAGTGATGGATTACTTTTTGAAAGTTCATAGTGGTCAACAAAAAATTCAATATGCAGTAAAACCTTGACATACGTTTACATTTATGTCACTTGGCAGACGCCCTTACCCAGAGCGACTTACAATTGGTACAGTCTTACAATCCAAGCAATTCTGGGTTAAGGGTCTTGCTCAAGGACCCAACAGTGGCAACTTGGCAGAGGTGGGATTTGAACTCTGGACCCTCTGGTTCATAGTCCAGTACCCTAACCGCTAAGCCACCACAGTCCCACATACATTTAGTACATGTACAGCATTTAGCAGATGCCCTTATCCAGAGCGACTTACAATTGGTACAGTCTTACAATCCAAGCAATTGTGGGTTAAGGTTCTTGCTCAAGGACCCAACAGTGGCAGCTTGGCAGAGGTGGGATTTGAACCCTGGACCTTCTGGGCCAGAATCCAGTACCTTAACCGCTAGGCTACCACAGTCCCATACAAGTTTAATTCGTTGTGACCTAGCTCATAGCTTAATTGTATCGTAAGTCAAATCAGATATTCCCACATGGAAAAGGAAATGTTCCAAAATAAATGCGGCAAATAATCCAACACCGCAGCAACCATCTGACAAAGGCACGTTCATGGCGAGAGGAAAAAAAAGTGGCGGATGGTGTATTTCTCTCATTCGTAACTCAGATGTTCGCTCGCAGCATAAAGCGAAAAATGGACCAGGCGACGGGTCACATCTCAAAAAACTCGATGGTAAATGGAGACCATGCTTCAGTTCAATTTTGTCTTTAAGAATTTCTAGGGGTTTCAGTTGTCACATGATATTTGTTACAAATAAATATTTCTTCATGAGGGAAGTTCTTTTACTCATCTCTGCCAGGAAGGTAAGTGGTTTATACAGTTCACCTGACGCTACTTGCACACAGGTGGACCCTCTTCAGTTAGTTAAGGGATTTCAGTACTAGCTAGGTATGAGGTAACGGGGATACGACAGTGGCTCCTGACTTCTACAGTGGACTGGTGCTCAGGCTTGAGTGCAACAAAAGTAAAATACTGGTATTGTTGTATGCCATAGAGGCCGTTGAATGGATTTTGACATGATTTGGTAGAAGTAATCATTCATAATCCCATCCATATCTAATTGTGACAAATGCAGTCTGGTAGCCAGCTTGCTGTTGTGGGATGACAGGAAGACGTGGCATTTTCAGATGAGCAAAATGGATGTCCTTACTACGATCGCCCTGGCCCTAATTTCCGTGCCTAATGCAAGGTGCTGCTCATGAATAATTTTGTGCTTTTTGTGCAGATTTACTCTTTATAATGCATGAGCAAATGCTGCTTTTGACCAGATCTTTAGGTTAGAAAGCTTACACAGGTTTAGTAGAAAAGACATCCACCGACCCTAGCCCCCTAAAAAACACACACATACAAACGTAGCTAATCTCTTTGGACCGTTTCAGGCAGCATTAGTGCTATTTCCATTAGTGTGGTGTGAATGAACCAGGCTGTGTAGTCGGGAGTAATGAGGTGAGCTTTTTACAAGTGGTTGACTTGAACCTGTCCAGAATAGACATGCAGGACTCAGCAGCCTGCAAGCTATGTTAATTAGAGTATGCAGGCTGGCGAGTGGGACAATGAGTGGGACGTTCTTACACTGTTAGTGCAGAAAATCTTTTTAAGAAATGTACATTCAGAAAATTACATTAATATGGACTTGCAGGCTCTAACTAATGATGCGAATCACAGGGAGACATTTGGTCTGAACGGCAGCCTTTACACAAGTGCTCTGTGCTAGATGAGCCTCCAGGTAGATGACCGGTCTAATTTTGAAGTCTATGTTCCATTCTGTTTTTAGAATCCTCTTTAGGAATTGTCCATTAGGAGTCACTCATACAGAGAACTGCTGGCTCTCTTCGCATTATCTCAGTCAGTTCGCCAAGGTGATTTTGAATGTGCTCTAGAGTTTAGGAGATTTTTTTGTTCTTCTCGTCTTGTTTGCTCGTGCCTGACATTTGAGGAATATTGAGATGTGTTCCTTAGTTAAGTCTATTATTAAACTGAAAATCCAAAAAAAAAAAAAAAAGGGCAGAAATTTTTACTAATTAAAGTTTTAGCAGCTGGAATGGATCTTCTCTTACAGTGGGGCAAAAAAGTATTTAGTCAGCCGCTGATTGTGCAAGTTCTCCTACTTAGAAAGATGAGAGAGGTCTGTAATTTCATTCATAGGTACACTTCAATTATGAGAGACAAAATGAGGAAAAACATGATCATGAGAACGGTGAGAAAACTTTACAGAACTACACGGAGGGACCTGATGAATGATCTGCAGAGAGCTGGGACCAAAGTAACAAAGGCTACCATCAGTAACACACTACACCGAGAGGGACTCAGATCCTGCAGTGCCAGGCGTGTCCCCCTGCTTAAGCCAGTACATGTCCAGGCCCGTCTGAAGTTTGCCAGAGAGCATATGGATGATCCAGAAGAGGATTGGGAGAATATCATGTGGTATAATATCAGAACTTTTTGGTAAAAACTCAACTCGTCGTGTTTGGAGGAAGAAGAATGCTGAGCTGCATCCCAAGAACACCATACCTACTGTGAAGCATGGGGGTGGAAACATCATGCTTTGGGGCTGCTTTTCTACAAAGGGGACAGGACGACTGATCTGTGTTAAGGGAAGAATGAACGGGGCCATGTATCGTGAGATTTTAAGCCAAAACCTTCTTCCATCAGTGAGAGCATTGAAGATGGAACGTGGCTGGGTCTTCCAGCATGACAATGATCCCAAACACACCGCTCGGGGCAATGAAGGAGTGGCTCTGTAAAAAGCATTTCAAGGTCCTGGAGTGGCCTAGCCAGTCTCCAGACCTCAGCCCCATAGAAAATGTGTGGAGGGAGTTGAAAGTCCGTGTTGCCCCAAAACATCACTGCTCTAGAGGAGATCTGCATGGAGGAATGGGCCAAAATACTAATTATTTTGACCTTCTGTAGGTTAATGTAAGTGTTTTAAACATTGAGTTATCATGGGCTGCTCTGTAATAGTCTAAATACTCTGCTGAACACCCGTTAAACTCCTCAGTTCATGATACATTCAACTGATGATGGCTTTGTTGGAACAGTTGTTTGGATTTTTTGGGGTTTGGAATGGATTCATTCAATTTACATTATTCCTTATTAGCTCGATTTGTCCGTGGTACCTCAATAATTTTAGTTGCATATATGCAACAGCTAGTGCACATATCATTTCGACATAAGGTGGAATTGTGTCTTCTGTGTTTAGACATTTTAGCTGGAGAAATGATCTGCATTTTGTTCCTGTGTGATACTAATTAATATTATAGGGTTTGCAGAGGAAGCAGTGCATGAAAATCCAGCTAGTACACTGTGCTGATGCTCCAACTACATCCGGTTTGTTTTGTTACCAAATCTTTTTTTAATTCCGAAATCTCAAGATTGCAGAGGAGAACCAGTTAACGTTAACAGTTAAGCATTTTTTGGCGTTTCCATAATTGTCATCACTCTCCCACAAGTCATAAGCCCATGGATTGTTTTACTTTCAGAGCCACATGCTGAAAGTGCTTTTACTCAAGATCGTTCTCCCTGATGGTTACTTGACATGGAGTGCATAATTGAGCTGGCACACTCCATGGCCAGGGACACTGCTGTCTCACTGCACCTCCAACTTTTAAATGGTGACTCTCAGTGGAATTAGGAAGGATTCCTCACATCCTCCCTGCCTGCCGAAGTAGAGCTTAGCTTTGAGTTTCAGGGTCATCTAAGACTGTCCTGCTTTTGCTGAGTCAGACTGAGCAGATGTTCTAATTTGGTTGTCGGTTTGACGAGAACGATGATTGTGCCAAGCAGAGAGCAGATGAAAAGCTGACATGTACAATATCCTGTTTTTAATCCATTTATGTGTTTACTTTATGTTATGCCCATCCTGGCTTTCTTAAATTAGTGTTGCGGTTTGGTGAAAATTAACTTTCTCAGTTCACGAATGTACAGTCAGCTTCAGAGTCATTGGCGTCCTTTGATGTGAAAAATTATCGCTGTGGATAATGAGGTTAATGCCACGTTCACTAGACAGAGATGCTGGAGATGAGTCTAACATTTAACTAGAGTGCATTGATTTTAAGCAGATAAATCCACCTGTGTTTCTATGAAGACCATGTTTTGCAATTGGCTCCCTGGAAATTCCTAACGGAATGTGGCAGGTTACCAATTCTGTTTGACTTTACATTCATCCAAGCGCTTGGGAACTTGAATGGTCATCCATGACTTCCTGTTCTACTGGTTTACGAATATGTGGATATAGGCCAAATTCTTTAACATGAGGACGATCACAGATTTCACAAGTGAAATGACATGCAATGGTGATTGGCCTTAAAAGTAAGACGTTTAAAAAGGCCGTAGCTATACTGAACTTAAACTCCACTGAAAACCTGTGTGGTGACCTGAAGATGGTTCACAAGAGAAGACCTAGAACTCCAAAGGAACTGTATAGAATCTGTAGTGAGAAGGATATCCACAAAATGAGGTTGCACAGTGTATTAAATGCTTCAGCTGTAATAACTGACATACGATTTTAAGCGCTTTTATTTATTTACAATACCTGTACTTCAAATTAAGGCTTCCTCTCGTGTTATTATTGAGGGGTTAAGGTAATTAACCACACATACTTTATTGAAGCTGACAATATTAATACTTATTTTCTGCTTTAATACTTTACAGTAATAAAAATGATCACCAATGCATATCATCATGTTTAGGAAACTGAGAAATGAATGTGTCCAGTACAATATCTGTGAGTTATCCTCAGATCACACTGTGCGTTCGAGAGGCAATTGACAGCCGTTGGTTAGATGGGCTGTTTGTGAGACATTGTGACTAAGAAACATCCTGTTTTGTGACAGAGATTCTAGTTTGGATACGCTGAATGCTGCATCCACATGCTAACAAGAAATGTCAGATCATGTTGGATTGAGGTAATTGTACAGAGCTTCCTCTAGACCCACTAGTCATTCAGATAAACACTGTCTAGTCGATATCTGCGCACTTGCGAACATCCATAATGGATATTGCATGCCATGCTGTTACGTAACTACAGCGGGCAGTATTTAGGCTAGATCTCGAAGTCCTGGCGAGGCTGGAAACGATGAGGAATGAAGTGTATGCATGTGCATGTACTTCTTTCCTCACTCTGCTTTTCATTGAGTGTGCAGTAAAGCAGTGCAGTCATGCACTAGAGCAAAGAGGTGGGCGTTGATAGCAGCAGCATGCTTAAAGACTCCAGCATTGCAGCTCCTTTAGTCATAGATGGAAAAGACCTTCACTTTAGTCGTGACTCCTCATCCATGTCTATTGCAGATCGTGCACACTGAACTAATGACCTTTCTGTTCAAAGCCTCTAATACATGGATGTGCTCTGCTGGCCGAGTGAGAAAGTCTTCCCCATGCTGTATTGCATAGTTGTTACCTTTAGCATTAGTGTCTTATTTGACATGTCTTTAGTATGTGGTTTGGGATTGAACCCATTGGCTATTTGCCCTTCCTGCATACTGATTGGCAGTGTAATTTGGTACAGCATTATACAAAGTGTTTGCTTTGGTGAAAGGATCTCGTGTTAGCTTCTCAAATGGTAAAGAAGTGAACTCAACCTCCACGCAACAGATTCAGATATACGTTGGAGCACTTACTACATTTACCAAAGTTGTGTTACCAAATGTGTGTATTCTGAGACCACGAGTGAACATGTTTGTTTGGATCTTTGTGGAGATAGGTTCATACTGCAGCAGGATAGTGGCTGAAAAACACCTCAAAGCTCTACAGCAATGATTCGGAGACCAGTGAAGGACTGATTGTCAAGGACTTTCCTCCAAAGTTCCCTGACGTGAACCTAATTTAAGAATTATGGCACTTGAAGACCGAGAAAGCCAAGCATTCACTAATGTCACATGCTTTTTGGAACATTGTCTAACCAGATACTAAACAAAAATGAAATTTCTGAAAAGATTTTTTCGAAGATTTACCCTCATTTGATGTGATCTGCTGGTTATATGATTAGCAATTAAGCAGGTCATATTAAATGTGAGGAATATGCAAAATGGAGGCGTTTTTAATAGTGCTCTCCACAGAGTGAGAATGGTAGAAGTGAAAATATAAAAATAATATTGATTTACCACTTTTGTTCGTATCGAATTGCCTGGGAGTCTTGAGGGGGGAGAGACTTCATTTTGCAAACATGGAAGCTCATTTCATAGTTGGATTTGGAACCATTTATTATCAAACAAACACAATATTGCATCATGTCGTGCGCAGTCCGAGCCTAAAGCTGTATTTATCAATTGCAGTATGCCGTAATACTCTAGTGATTTGTTTTTAGCAAAACAAATTTGGCATTTCAGCATAGTTTGCCTTCATGAGCCCGGACTTGCAATTTCTGCCGGGTGAATGTGTTTTTTCTGTACAGACATTGACAGTCTGCTGAGCTGCTGGTGTATGGATTTTTAGTGCTGGGTCGTGCAGATCTGGGTGCAAGGATACCTGTTACATTTATTTGAGCTAATTGTTTTCCACAGTAGTTATGCTTGGCTGTATTTGTACCTTGCAGCATGCAGTGTGAATTAGGAGAGTTGCAGCGATCACAGACAGGCTTCAGATACAGCGCATTTGGACCAGGGGTCAGTTGTAATGAATTGCTGCAATAATATACAGCGTTTTGATAAATGTTATGGTGCAAACTTCCAATTTAGTTATGGTTTAATATTTAAAGAGTATTGTAGAAGTTCAGTTCGTTCATCGGCAGTCCTGCTTACATGGTTTACAAGACAGGATTACATTAGGTTGACTAGGATTGCACAGTGGTTTTCTGTCGAATCTGCAGCAGAGGTGAAACACTAGACTTAATACTATGTCATGTTATTACATCACCAAATGTCCTTACTATTTTAGTAACGCTTAGGAGTGGGGACGCAATGATGCACTCTTCTCTCGATTTGGTTTGATTCATGATGCTGTGTTCATGATTCGATTTTCTCACAGTCGCTGACCTTGCATTCGATAAGTCTTTGCTTTTTATTTCTGAGCTATGAACGATGCCAAACAATGCACAGTAGTGCTTGAAAGTTTGTGAACCCTTTAGAATTCTCTATATTTCTACATAAATATGACCTAAAACATCATCAGATTGTCACACAAGTCCTAAAAGTAGATAAAGAGAACCCAGTTACACAAATGAGACAAACATATTATACTTGGTCATTCATTTATTGAGGAAAACGATCCAATATTACATATTAGTGAGTGGCAAAAGTATGTGACCCTCTAGGATTAGCAGTTAATTTGAAGGTGCAATTAGAGTCAGGTGTTTTCAATCAATGGGATGCCAATCAGTCTGCTCTTCACAGCACATGTTTGTGGAAGATGAGAGGTCTGTAATTTTCATCAGCTACACTTCAACTATGAGAGAGAAAATGAGAAAAAAATCCAGGAAATCACATTGTAGGATTTTTAAAGGATTTAATTGTAAACTCTGGTGGAAAATAAGTATTTGGTCAATAACAAAAGTTCAACTCAATACTGTAACATAACCTTTGTTGGCAATGACAGAGGTCAAACGTTTCCTGTAAGTCTTCACCAGGTTGGCACACACTGTAGCTGGTATTTTGGCCCATTCCTCCATGCAGATCTCCTCTAGAGCAGTGATGTTTTGGGGCAACATGGACTTTCAACTCCCTCCACACATTTTCTATGGGGTTGAGGTCTGGAGACTGGCTAGGCTCCAGAACCTTGAAATACTTTTTACGGAGCCACTCCTTCGTTACCCGAGCGGTGTGTTTGGGATCATTGTCATGCTGGAAGACCCAGCCACGTTCCATCTTCAGTGCTCTCACTGATGGAAGGAGGTTTATGTAACTCTTCAAAGGAGGCGAGTTCTCCAGACCCTCCCTGTGAGCAGGATATGCTTTGTTCCAGCTAGCTCAGGTTCAGTGTTTCTTATATTAGAATACTAATTCGACACGGTGGAAAAAGAGTTGTTACATTGACTTTTACCTTGTTAGTCATGATTACTTTTGATGCTTATTATCTTAATTTTCTTGACCGTGACGCACCTAAACGTTAACCACTGCTTTTTTTCCACAATTCACATGCGTGACTGAAGTTCTGCCTCCTGTTGGCTGATGCGTCGGTACATTAAATGTGTGCCAAAAATGCTCTTACTGAGAACAGTGCACTGATGGACAGCACGTTCAGAAGTGTCCTTGTGAACGCAGCCATGCGAGAGTGAAGCCTTTAAGAATATGTTGTCAAGAGCAAAGTCCGCCACTGTCAGGTTGATCCTTCGGTACTGGATTTCGCTGCTTATTTTGCATAAGCATCTATTTATTCATTTATTTTTAGTTTTCTTGTCGGTTGTCCCTCTATCTCTCTCATCTGTCTTCTCCTGTCACCGTTATTTATTCCTTTCTCTCAGCCTTCCTCTCTGTACCTCTCCTCATCTCTCTCCGTTGCGTAATTAATGGTGTGTTTGACTGACAGGACACAAACTTGGACACTTGAGTCCCTTGGGATTTGCAGTGTGGCACAACCCAAAATAGACACAGAGGCTGCAGAGCCGCTCTCTCCTTTAGAATACTCTAGAAATAAAAGCATAGGACGTTGGAAAAGATGCTGCTTCTCTCTCTCTTAACAATTTGCAGTGGAATATATAGGAAATCCTTGTTAGGAAATAAAGCTTGGACGTCAACCTCCAGATAATGCTCGTTCTTGTATTGTGCGTCATACGTTTGACCCTGTGAAAGTTTGACGTGTTGTGCAGTTGTCTTAAAGATTAATGGAGTAATCATGCTAGTAGAAGCTGACTCAAAAGTTCTGGGAATAGGAAGCAATGCAGCAATTATGAAACAAATATATGTGGATATTTACCAGTTTTTTTTTTTTTTTTTTGGTTCTTGTTTGTTTGCTCGGTCTTTTGCCAAATCTGTCCTTTATAGGGTATAGATATAAAACCAAGTCTGTTTCATATATAGTCTTTACCCATATTTTAGTCACTATTTAGTCTGGACTGTGTAAGAAGGTGGTGCTTTTCCACTGAGCTTTGGTGCTGTCCAGACGTCAAAGTGCAGGTAACTGTTTATCTGGTAAGCTATAACGTGAGGGGCCGATACTGTCGCATACTAATTTGATTAGAACCTGTCGTACTGACTTTGTGATTCGGTGGTGCCCCAGATGATAAAACTGCTAAAGAGGGTCTAGGACTGTAATACTTGGGAGTCCTTTTAGGCTGTTTAATACAAAGCATTCATTAGTTAATACAATTAGTGTTATCATTTTATTAATCATTTATTAAGCTGAGGATAAAAGTGGGGGGTAATTCAGCAGCCTGCTTTCTAAATGATAGATTAATAAGAAGTAAGTTTTCATCTTTCTGCTTTTCTCTCTCTGTTGATCTGTCTGTCTTCTCTCTGTCGTCCTTTATATTTATGTCAACCTGCAATCAACAGCTGCTGATTGGAGAGCAGGAAGACTTGCTCTTGCTCCCTGCTATCACAGTTGGGTTTCATTAATTAAGGAAGTGGAAATCATAGTCATGATCCCCATCCTACCTCGTCATCCCTCTTGCTGTGGCATGTCAGCACCTTTACACTTCGCCTCCCCTTTCTCTCTGCAGATTCCGTCTTGAGCAGAATCTACAGACTATTAGAAGAGCCTTCTTTAGGTCAGCCTGTCCCCGTGCATATTGGGGGTTTTGATTGATTTCCTTCGTTCTTTACCTATCGTCAGTGTGTTCATGTGCAGCCCTTGGCTAGCTTGGGAGAAGGGCTTGCTGGGTACTTGACTTGCCGGTGTGTTGCTAAGTGACTGGACAGCGAGGCACAGAGAGAAGGGCGGGGAGACATGAAAAGCAAAAGGGAATGGGAGGGAGGAAGAGAGCGAGCGAATGGCTCTCACCAAGGTTTTAAAGAGTGCCCCCCCACCCCACCCCCAATCTCCTCCTCCGTTTGCTCTTCATATCTCGCTGACCCCGTTGCGAGGCTGATCTTTTGTTTCGCGTTAAAAGGATGATGGCTCTTCTAACACGGTGCTCGAGCTCGATCTGCCGTGGGGAGTGACATTACCTCCCGTCGGGATCGGCAGCACCGGTTCGTCCTGCCTGCAGACTGTGGGCTTGGTGTGGAAGCACGTGGGCAAACCAGTGACAAGACCTGTTTGTGTGCATGTCCCATGCATTTAGCTGCTCTGTCCTCTTCGTGTCCTCGCTCTTCAAGTTGCTGTCACTGGGCTAAAACGTAGCCTGCAAGCTGTTTTCATTTCCATTCTGCAAAACGGAAGCAAACAAATGTGCTGTCCTTAGCAGCGTGCATAGAGGGAGTCATGTCCTCAGGCTTGTGGGGTTGCAAATGAGACACTGGTGCCATCCATGGATGCTCAGAGCATATTAACGCTCCTCGCTTTGCACGCTCTCTCTCTTTCTCTCTTTCACTCACACACCCTTGCCTCGTTCTTCTGGGTTTGTTCATCAGTTTATTCCCCCTGCAAATTCATCTCTCTTTTAAGCGAGCTCTGAAGCGGCGTTGCTCTTACCTGGATTACTGAAGCCTAACCTCAGCTGAGAATAGTGCACGGAAGTACAAGTGTAAACTGCACTGTAAGGTTCTTAATAGTAATAATATCAATACTAAGTTACACTTTTAAAGTGCGTTTAGCAAACCCAGTGACGCTTTATGGAGAGAGAGAGAGAGAGGGATGAAAGACATCGCACACGTATTCGTTTTAGTGCATGGAGTATGGGTGCGTGGTTTAAAGACTGTATTCTGTGAAACAGGTTCTTAATCAAAATAGTCATTGACCAGACATTACTATAGCCATATAGTCTGTTATATGGTACTATAATATAATTGCGAAGGGTATTTTCACAAACTCCTCATAGGCAAGCACACAATCTAAACGCACGCTGTGGACTAGAAACAAGAATAAACATACCTCGCTGACTGCTCACAACCCAGAGGGAATGAGTCCACTTGAAGAGACTGCTTTGCAGAACCGGCGATGCAGTATCACACTTTTAAGCCTTTATGTAGGTAAATCCAGCATGGTGCTACTAGTAGTAATAATGAGCTTTATTTATAGAGCACTTTTTCAAAGAACGTTTTACAAAGTGCTTTACGCTAGCAGAAGGAAAAACAAACCAATACATATAGTTAAAAACGAAGGAATAGATAAGAACAATCCATTAAAAAAAAAAAAAAAAGAAATATTTAAAAATATGAATCTAAACAGATAAAAGGTTTGGCAAAAAGCCAACCCGAACATGTCTTAACCCTCCTCTGAAATAGGTTAAGATCGTCCACAGCCCTCAGGTCATCAGCAGGAGAGTTCCAAAGGCTGGGGTTGTAATATGAAAAGGCAGCCTTTCCACTCCTTTGCCGGGTGGTCGGTACGACCAGCATGTTCCTGTTAGCTGATCTGAGGAACGTGACTAACAATCATATCACTGAGGGACCAATAAAACAATCTTAAAATCAATTCTAACTGAATTTTGATGTAATTTGCATGGACTACATGCGTAAGTACAGTGGCGCAAAAAAGTATTTAGTCAGCCACTGATTGTGCAAGTTCTCCTACTTAGAAAGATGAGAGAGGTCTGTAATTTTCATCATAGGTACACTTCATCTATGAGAGACTAAATGAGAAAAAATATCCAGGAAATCACATTGTAGGATTTTTAAAGAATTGTAAATCATGATGGAAAATAAGTATTTGGTCACCCACAAATGAGCAAGATTTCTGGCTCTCACAGACCTATAACTTCTTCTTTAAGAAGATCTTCTGTCCTTCACTCGTTACCTGTATTAATGGCACCTGTTTGACTTCGTTATCTGTATAATAGACACCTGTCCACAGCCTCAAACAGTCAGACTCCAAACTCAACCATGGCCAAGACCAAAGAGCTGCTGAAGGACACCAGGAAGAAAATTGTATCTACAATAGGAAAGCAGGTTGGTGTGAATAAATCAACTGTGGGAGCAATTGTAAGAAAATGGAAGACATACAAGACCATTGATCTCATCCTGTGGGTCAAAATGATCATGAGAACGGTGAGCAAAAATCCCAGAACTACACGGAGGGACCTGATGAATGACCTGCAGAGAGCTGGGACCATGAGTTACAATTAAATTCTTTAAAAATCCTACAACGTGATTAACTGTTTTTTTTTCCTCATTATGTCTCTCATAGTTGAAGTGTACCTATGCTGAAAATTACAGACCTCTCTCATCTTTCTAAGTAGGAGAACTTGCACAATCAGTGGCTGGCTAAACTTTTTTGCCCCACTGTAGGAACTACTTTAGTAGGGTGGTCTATTGACCGACTCCACTTGTGTCCTTGTCCTACAAGTGACCTTGCACTACACAAACCATAAAGTAGTTCCTACTTATGCATGTAGTTCAAGCAAGTTGCATCACGATTTGTGAAAATAAACACATCAAAGTATGACGAATAATATTTATGGCAGTTAAAATACACATGCTTTCTAAAATTAATTGACAAGCTGTTTATGGCCGCAACATACAGAGTTATGACAGATTTTCATTTCCTGTTCTAATTTCTTGTAATTAAGACCTCGATCAGGTGGGCATTAAAAGACATTTACCAGTATTTGTTTCAGTGCAATGAGCAGCGAAGTATTATGCTACAGCAAACAATAATGTATAGCAAGCATACTCTGAGTATTTTATTTGCATATCCATACACGTCTTGCCTAATGGCTAATGTGGGATTTCAGGAGGCCATAAGCAAGTTGCAAAAGTGCATGGAGGAGCCAAAGTTAAGTAAGAGAGAACCTCCTTTTAATGACAAGGTTGTTTTGATGTATTATTTAATGACTTGTGTGTTATTTGTTACACTGGCTCAGAACAAGTAGTGATGCTGATAGTACATTCAACATAAATACACTGAGCAAAATTAAACTCTGGTTTCTATTTTCCTTTCTCATGTTAATCTAGCCTCAGTGGTCTATACCTCCATATATATTTAATGAACAGCTGCTGCATGTTTAATCCTGAATAGCATTATGTTCAAAGGTAGGGTACAACATAATGGTGTTCTAATGCCTACTAACTGTCCTGCATGCCCAGCGGAAAGGAACACACTAGCAGGAACTTTAAAATTCCTTTGTTGAAATTGGTTTAAATTGGCCTGCAGTTAAACCCACTTATTAAAGCAAATTAGCACCCGGCAATTTGAAATAAAATTGAAAACATTTTGCCTTTGCTTGATTACATTTTACCTCTGCAAGTTTACAACAGTTGTTTTTAATGGCTTCATAACCTGCTGTTAACCGTCCTATTTCTGATTCATTTGTAACAATATGAGATGATTAGAATTTTAAATGGCAAAGTAAATTAAAATACTCACGCTTATTTAGAACACAGCCACCAAGGCATGACAGGGTTTCCGTGAACAGGATGCGCTGAATTGTCAGTGTTGAATTGTCAGAGTTAATATGTTCAGGGTTGCAGTGATCCCTCATAAACTTCCAAAGTGATAAACCACTTTCAGGTAGATCCGGTGTCCTCCAAAACATAGGGAACAAGGAGTGCGTTTGACCTGCGTCTCGGCTGTATTTCAGGATTTGTACATTTACAAATTAAAACACTGTAATCCTAGGATTTATTCATTAATATGCTTTGTTTGACGACTGTATTTATTGGGTACTACATAGGGCTGGGCAATTAATTGGAAATGAATGGAAAACTGACATTCAGAACCTTTAACCCGCCTGGGACTGTGGTGGCCTAGCGGTTAAGGTACTGGACTCTGGACCAGAAGGTCTAGGGTTCAAATCCCACCTCTGCCGATTTGTGTCCTTGAGCAAGACCCTTAACCCACAACTGTAAGACTGTACCAATTGTAAGTCGCTCTGGATAAGGGCGTCTGCTAAATGCTGTCAATGTAAATGTTAACCGACATAACCTTGCCCATGTTGTTTATTTCAGTTTTATTTAAGTTAGTAATGCCCTTAAAAACACACTACCCCGTGTTGAATCACATGGAAGCAATGAGGAGGAGAACCCAAACACCGAGCAGCCAGTACGGATGTCCGACGTATGGACACACTTTGGCTTTCGAGAAGATGACACCGAACAAAGAGTCGGATGTAAACACTGCAGAAAATGTTTCGGCGCTGATCCCTTCAACACTTTTGAGCACATTCACATTAACGCTACCGAATATGACCGGTGCAGGACTCAAAAAAAGAGACTGACTCGAGCACCCAGCAGCAAGTGCCTCTACAAAGCGACTGTCAGTAACACAAAACTTTACAAATGCTACGCAGTATGAAAAGGATTCACGAAGACGGAAAGAAATAGCGGACGCCATTTCCTCCTGCCATTCGAACGATATGGCTCGTACAGCTAGGGTGGAGCACATTGGGTTTAGACACCCCATTAAAATTTCTCATTAAAAATAATATTTAAAACGTCTCATGTTTCAAAAATGCAAGTTATGTATTGTCTACTGTTTACATTAGAACTAATGTGACCTTTTTCCTAATACATTTTCATTTCAAGCGGGGTACTATGATGGCAGTTGACCAAATATTCAATAAATAACCGTGAATGGTCCATTGGTGTGTCCCTCTCTTGTGATTTTAAAGTCACAATGATAAGCATGCTTTCAGTCAGAAAATTTCCCCAGCTTTAATAGTTAAACATCTCGGGGGAGGAGAAGGGAAAAGAACCCCAAACATGCAGTAGTCCCACACGTTACCGTGAAGAGTTCATCTAGGTGTGTGCTGATATAGTCCCTACAGTCGCGCACACAGAATGCATGACTGTTTCCAAACTCTGCACTTCCCTTTTCTGTATTTGTTCCATGCTCATCTCTCGCCTCTCTTCCACCTCCTCTCTGCTGCTGGTGTTGGCCGTGCACTCTACATGTACACCACAGAGACTGTCGTCAGTGCTGGGCTCAAGGCCCCAGATGGCACAGAGGATGGAGAAGCTAATTGTAGTAATTGTTAAGACGAATTAAATAGCAGCCCATCCACAACTGATCCATCCGCTGCCTCTTCTCTGCTTCCGTCGCTCCTCCACCCGTGTGGCTCGTTCTCCCTTTCAATCCGACACATGCTCGGCATTAGTCAGGCGTAATCTTTTAATCAATGCCATTGAGCTACATTCATTGTGCTTAGAACCATGATTCAGCTCCTTTGGCAATTGTGCCGAGAAACTTAAGTGGAATCCTTTCCCTTTGTTCACTGCGTGGTGATGTTATGTCTCTTTGAATGGAGTACTAGGGAGCTTTTGGCTGCTGTAATTTGACTCTGGGTGCATTCCTGGGAGGGTGTGTGGTTATACCAGGGGTTTGAGGAGCATGGTGTTGAAGATGAGGACGATTTATGAGCTGTGGGTAGCATGACTGTCACCGAATGCCTTTTGTTCCCCCATAAGACACATTATTACTGTGGTAGTCTGTGGTAAAACGCTTTGTTCTAGCCTCCACACACTTCAGCTGTTATCTTTTTCCCCCTCGTCCCAATGTATGCGTCTTCGTACTGCCTGATCAGGCAGGTTCAACACAGCAGGGCTATTGAGCTCCCGCCCTCCTCTCTCCCTCTCGTTTTTTTTTAATCTAGAAAAAGTGTCTCTGCGAGCAAATAATCCCGTGCTGGCTTAGTCCAACACAATGACTGACCTCTAGCAGCAGTCAGGACAAGACGCCGCCTAGGGAAAAGCGCCTAATCTCAGCTTTCTACCCCATCCAAAACCTCCCACTGAGACTTTAAAGAAAGGACAAGCAGGACAGAGTCTCTTTCGAAGAGAACTCTATATTCCCATACCGCTCAGCTGTGGAGAGCCAGTGTGCATTGGGTGGGAGGATGGTGAGTGTTGCTGCAAGAGAGGAGGAGGGCGAGTGTAATGATGCTTCGTTAATGTAATGCTGCCAGTCTACAGCCTGTAGATGACTGCCATTTACCAACGTTCATTAAAAGTGTCGCTAAGTTTGGAGATGTAATTGTCTTGTAGCTCTACTTAGCGGACCAAGGACGAGGAGAATTTGGCAAGACGTGGGGTGTTGAGAAAAAACAAGGCCTGTAATCAAAGTCTCAGCCTTCCACATGGGGTCATTCTAGGGGTCATTTTTTCAGGTGTCTCTGATATTTCTGGTTGTGGGTTAAGGGCCTTTCTCAAGGACCCAACAGTGGCAGCTTGGCAGAGGTGGGATTTGAACCCTGGACCTTCTGGTCCATAGTCCAGAACCTTACCCACTAGGCTACCACAGTCCCGTGGTGATATCAGGTGCAGTGTGCAGATTCCGCTTTCACTAGGACGAGCACGAGCAGATCTGCAGCTATTACAAGCACACGAACACTGCTGATCCTCTGCTCTTCACTATTGGCACCATGTACTGTCTTTTTCTCAGACGTAATTGCTGCTCACAAAAGCTCATTCGAACAATTGCCAGTGAACTTCTTGTTTCTCAACATAGCAGGAATGGTTTCGTGCTGCCTGCAAACCTTTATACCTCCAGCCTACCTGGGTTGGTAGCGATCTAACAATGCTAATGGCCCCTTAATAGCTTGTGTATGTTTCGTGGGGGGGAAAAAAAAAAGAATGATAATGAGCCCGTGCCAGGAGAAGTAGGAGTTGAGTCTCTCTCCAAGCCTGACTGATTCACCCCTGCCTACATGCCAGGCAGATGCCTGATACTATCTACGTGTCTAGCGCTCAGGAGGCTATCTTGCTGCCAGAGTGGCACATTGTGCCTGGCATCAGACGTGTATCCCACCATAGGCCTCGTTAACCTTCTGCTAGTCGGAATAAGGGCTTGTGGAAGAGACACAGTGCCTCTGTCCCTCCCACTGAGCTGTCCTGTCACAGCTGTTTCCTTTTAATTACCCATGGAGTTACAGCAATTCTCCCAAAAAAAACTCGATGTTGGGCTTGTTCGAACTATGATGTTGGGCTTTGGGATTGTTCTCTCAGGCCATTTGTACTCTGCCTCTTGTTGTGACAGGACCAGTGTGGCTCCGTAGCCTTGGCAAAAGTTGTCTGGTTTGAAAGTCTTCACCGCTTGGATTTATAGCAGCATGAATCTGTGCGATGTCGCCAGACTCGGCGGCAAACGTGTCACCTGGCTTGATTTAGCCAAGCGACTTCTATCATCCCGTCGTCCTCAGAGGAGGTACGGGGGAATGTCTGCGTGACCAGTCACTTGCGTGATATATAAAGATGACTTAAGAACTAGTTTGCAATTATAATCAGAACTCTAATCCTACGTTTTGGAACGGGGAGGTGGCTACTTGCCTCCTATGACGCCTGATGTTGCCCTTGTTTTGAATTAACTGACCACACCCCAGTACGAGATTGGAGTGGATGTTTGCGATCCAAGGTGTTCAGTTAGATGCAGACACTATGCTGGGAATTGGTTTCCTCCACCTGTGCAAAAAGGCTGCTGAGATTGCTGAATGTCTGATGCCTGCAGAATTGAAGTTTGTTGCAGCCGTGGACTTATCTGCAGTTTCTTCTGCGTGTAATAAAAAGTCTAGCTCTGGAAGGGTGATTAAGGCATGCATTATCCTCCCAGCAGGGTGGCTTTTGGGTGCCTGGTTTGTGCCCAGGAAGCAATAGAACAATGCGTTGTTGTGTGGGATGGCTCATTGTGAAAAGTCATCCAAATCTTTGATGCTTCTTTTTTTTTTAAGATTCAGGCAGCAATCTGGCTCTTGCTTCTTGCCTGTGTTTTTTATTTTATTTTATTTTTTAAGGTTTTATGCGATGCTGTGTGATAAACTATGCACAGTGTCCACACAGTATACATATTCTGTAGTTTTACCACATTGTGTTATGAGCATTTTGTCAATGGCTGCAGTAATAAAAGTATGAGTCAGTCATCTTGACCCTGTAACATTTCCAATTTGCAGTCAGGTGTGTGTTGCGTGTGGGCACAGGGCTTTTACGATGCACCGTTTGCTTCAAAAGGGTACACATGCAGAATTCAGGATTCTCTGAATTAAACCTGGTCTTCCAGTAGTGCACAGTAGACAAAACATGCAGGTCTGTTTTTTCAATAATTGTCTAATTATATACTTATTATATTTACAACCAACCCAGTGGTTTGTTGAATTTGATTTCATTTTTTGCCTAAAATGCTCTAAACGGCATTCAAACTACATTTAAAACATTGGCTTTCTTGTTCAGACTGAACCTGAAATGCTGATTGTACATTAGATATATTTTGGAAGCACGAATGTGTGGAACGTTTGTGTATTAGGTACTTCAAATAAGCAAGGCGTTAACGTTTTTGAAGTTGAATGCGGCTTCTTTGCAGGAACATTAAGGCTAGTTAGTGTCAAGTCAAGTCAGATTTATTTATATAGCGCTTTTTACAATGGAGCATTGTCTCAAAGCAACTTTACAAGTTTAGATTATCTCCTAATAACTACGTCCAGTCCCAAATTGAGCAAGCCTAGGGCGACAGTGGCAAGGAAAAACTCCCTAGTTCTAGGAAGAAACTGGGAGGACCAAGACTCAAAAGGGACCCAACCTCCTTGGGCGGCGTAGATGATAAATCTAAGAGCGAACTAAAGTCATGGAGTCCCCTTCAACTATGAGAGACATAATGAGAAAAAAAATCCAGGAAAATCACATTGTAGGATTTTTAAAGAATTTAAATTGTAAATCATGGTGGAAAATAAGTATTTGGTCACCACAAACAAGCAAGATTTCTGGCTCTCACAGACCTGTAACTTCTTCTTTAAGAAGCTCTTCTGTCCTCCACTCGTCACCTGTATTAATGGCACCCCTGTTTGACCTCGTTATCTGTTATAAAAGACACCTGTCCACAGCCCTCAAAACAGTCAGATGCCAAAAACTCAACCATGGCCAAGACCAAAGAGCTGTCGAAGGACACCAGGAAGAAAATTGTAGACCTGCAGCAGGCTGGGGAAGAGTGAATCTACAAATAGGCAAGCAGGTTTGGTGTGAATAAATCAACTGTGGGAGCAATTGTAAGAAAATGGAAAGACATACAAGACCATAGATAACACGATGTAACAATTTTCAAAAAATTTTTGTTCCCAGTTGTTAAGTGTGTTTTCTCCTGATTGTTTGTACCCTAAATGAATAGAAAAAAGTTATTATTCCCTGTTAAACTTTGCTTTTGTGGTCAGCACAAGATATTTTGAAATTGATCTATTTTTAAGGATATTCGCCATATTTCAAGATACTTAAGAAGCTTCTGGAATTGTGGAGAACTATCAAGAAGTTTCTAGAACTGTCCAGAATTATCTAGAACTTTCTGGGACTGTACAGAATTGTAGGTTAGCTGTATAACTACAGTTCTATAGGGCCACTATAGCCCTTCCTGAGAGACGGAGAGACATGATCTGATTGATTGGGATTGCATAGTAAGTGGGCAACAGCCATCACAGACAAAGGGGGGAACTGACCTAGACAGACAGGTGTGAATTCATTCTCTCATTCAGATTCTGATAACGACAGTATTCACACTTCACCCCCCACACCCATTACAGGAGGAAGCTTAGGAAGGACCACTACTTTCAAATGGATATATTGTGTGTTACTCTGCGACCGGGTGATCCAGTCTTGCTCTGCTGAATCCTCAGTACACTCTTGTTACTTTGATACTGCATGGAATAAAGATTGACCATTTTTATCGAGTTTGGAGAGGACATCCTTTTTCCTTACAGTACACAGCAACTTGGTCATTTAGATGGCATCAAGAGGTTGCATACATCCAGCAGACGCATTTTGCTATGTATGTGGGGGCATTTTGATAAAGACAAGAGCGAAAAAGTACTCTGTGGAAGCATCTGCTAAGATGTGTGAGGCCTACAAAGCATACTTCGGCATGCCTGTTGGTGACCTGTTTCTATAATAAAATTCATAATTTTCGTTGCCGTGGATGGTCACAAAAGCGAAGTTTATGATGAATGTAAGCAATTTTTTCATTTGTTTTTAGACATAAGCCATTGGAATATAACATTAAAAAGCTGGGAACAAAACATAGTGCTATCTCCCTCGATCTGGAGCCCCACGCAAGATCTCATTTTATGAGGTCAAAATGATCATGAGAACGAGGAGCAGAAATCCTAGAACTACACTGAGGGACCTGATGAATGACTTGCAGAGAGCTGGGACCATAATTTACAATTAACTTGTTTAAAAATCCTACAATGTGATTTCCTGGATTTTTTTTCTCTTTTTGTCTCTCATAGTTGAAGTGTAGCTATGATGAAAATTACAGACCTCTCTCATCTTTCTAAGTAGGAGAACTTGCACAATCAGTGGCTGACTAAATACTTTTTTGCCCCACTGTATACCCCACTCTGTACTTAGAAAAATGGTTCTCTTTAATTAGTCATTTTTCGTCTTGTTCTTTTTTTTCTCTTCAGCACAGTCGTGATGCTGAACTGACCCTGTGCAAAGCAGGCAAAACCACAACTGCTACATTTAGTACGTAGTTCGTTTAGCTCCGTCCTCCTCCAAACACTCGATGCATCTCTATAGGTGGTGCTTGCCGTCCGCAGCGTGCACCAAATTACGTTCACCCAAGAGTGTAGAACAGTGTCAGAACAACAGACCACCAGGGTTCTGTAACAACTAAACAGTCAAAAATTGCGCAGTACCGCCAGAGGTGCGTAGTATTATCTGGGAATTGTTTATTATAAACCCCACCATCAGTGACAACAGGGATGTGTAAACCTCATTCCCTCTGCTCTTGTTCTCGGTGCAGCATGCTGTTAGGCTCCTAGCTTGATACTTACTTTACCATAACCTTCCACAAGCCATTTCGTTAAGCTCCAATAGAGGTCAGAGCAGATATCTGCACTGTCTGTAAAACCCGTACACTGCTGATTGAACTTTATGGCTAGTGACAGTGCGGTTTGCCTCCGCTCATAGCTGTGTTTGCCTTTAAGGCTTAAACGGCTCGTATCCCCTTTATGGCTGGATTAGACTTCTGTTTTATGCTTGCTTTTAACTGTATGTACACACAGTTTGCTGGGTGCATCGGCTGTGCACCTCCCAAAATGAAAGGTAATTTCTTGTCATAAATCACACATTTTTGTGCTATCCTAAACGCTTTTGATTGTATGGTTTGCCTGGTCTTTATCTGGTGATATCGTTTAGAGGTTTATTGCTTGGTTAGTGACAAACATTTGCTGACAGCAGTCTGCTGCTTTGTGCTGTGAACCTGTTGGGTTGGATGTTGTACCCAAGCAAGTTGTCAAGCATGTAGCATTTCATATGACTTGCCATCACGTGCTCGGTTAGTTACAACAATGAGACCAATACCAGGCAAAAAGTGACATCTGTCAACAGAACATCTGTATGTGTCTGACTCTCCAATAGATAAATAGTAGACTGCTGTCAGCCAGCAATGTTTCAGCCCTGACCTGCTCCCATTTGGACAATTTGAATCATTCAGATGCACAAAAGGTGTGCAGTCAGCACCGAGGATGCCTGTACATACAGCAGTTGCATCAACAGCAGGTGAGGACTTACACAGCCCTTTGTATTTTAGGCCATTTTTGGACGCCGATTCCTCCGTCTTCACTTGACAAACCCAGAATAAAGGCACAGAAGAGTGTATCTTGTGAACATCTGTTCTTGAATCCTCCCGAGGCCGTGAAGGAGAAGGTCAGCCAGTGATGAATGTTCCACTCTGCTTATAATGGGCTGATTTTGTAGACGATCAGAAAATCTACAGATCTTGCCTATTGCCTTTCTTAATATCCCGCAATCTGTTTCTGCCCCGAATCAAATGCTTTAAAAAGTGTGGAGAGCTTAATTACAAGCATCATACATTTTCATTCAAAGTAATAACCCGTTTCTTTGTTTCTGGCACTCAGACTAAGCAGTAGAACATGACATTTTTAACAATTACATCTTCCAGAGTTGGGTACAGGCTACGGGTAACTGCATATTCACGTCACATCTTAAAGGATTAAAGTCTGGTCTGCTACCGACTGCTTCACCCAAGCTATCCACCTCAACCTCACATGCTAATGCTGTGCTGGTATCTGTGAACTACTGCTTTTTTTTGTATTACAATCCCTGCTCCACCACTCACTCCAGGTACCAGTTTCCCTTCCCAGCTCTGCCTAGCGTTGATGCATCCTCTTCATGGCCTCTCATACAGTTCTCTCCCACGTAAATTGCGTAAATGAATGGAATTTTTCTCTACTTTGATTTGCACTTTTGAGTGACTTTTAATGACAAAGCTAATAAAAAAAAATCTAGGCCCATACACCATGTTGTCTTAATGTGCGAAGCCTATGATAAGTAATAAGTAATTTCATGTTTGAACACTTACATTAATCTACAATTGGCCAAAATTTTATAGTAGTGTTGAAAAATCGAATGTAACTTGAGGAGTAATGGACTGAAAATGAACAGTAAATGCAAAACACTCCTGGTGAACTCCGGAGCTCAGCTGCTAAGCTAACTACAGCCTGTGTTTTGGAGGACTTTTTTCTTTTTGGTTGGCTCATGAAACGAACTTTTTTAGGAACCATGGAGACTTGGTCGTGAACCGAGGAACCACTGTACAGTATATGTAATAATATAAGGGATACTCAGATTATACTGGATAACACTGACTTGGCCTCTTGAATACATTTGGGTGTGGTTTTTTTTGTGTTTTTTTTGAGCTGTTGATCACCTTAACATTTTGAGAGAGATAACCTAGTTTGGTCAGTCCGTGCATTCCTGAGCATGCACTCAGCGTAGGCACTATGGAAACTGCCCTGGGCATACCTGTGCGTGCTTAGTCAGGTAAGATGCTGGCAAAGATGACAGGCTCACATTTACAGATGTGACGCACATGTTCTTCATGCAGTAGCATACTGTGTACTTAACAGTAGGATTAAGTGCCTTCAGGAAGCTTTAGTGCAGTCGAAGTGGCTTTTCAGTGCTGCAACAGCTCCTGTACATCGTGTTACATCTGTGAGTATTCGTTTCAGGCTTGAAGATGTTGTTTACCACACTTATTAAGAAAGCCTATGCACTCCAATGGGGATGTAAAGTTGGTGAGCAAGACGAACCCTTGCATTTGTTGTGCAACCATGTGCACTCAACCTGAGAGTTTGCTCTGAGGTACTTCAGTCAGTGCCATGTGGTGGGAACTGAAGAGTTAAGTGACGGACAGTTATTTCTGGCCTTCAGCCAGGAGACCAGTGCCACGCGATGCCACTTTACCAGTAGCGTCCTGAGCCGTGGAGCCTGGATGAGGTAGATGAAGATTCCACAACGCATATGGGAAATGAAAGTGCTCTAGATGCTGAACCCTTAATCCCTGGTTATCTGATAACCCAGCCAGAATCAAACGACCTTTGGCTAAACTAAGCTTCCAGGTTTCCCTTGTGCTATAGTCTGTTTGCTAACGTAGCCACACACTTTTTCCCCCCAAATCACTCCTTCCTTGCAAAAGAGTGACACTGTGGAGATGCTCTTGCAAATGGCTGGCAACGTGGGGTCTGCCAAACAGCAGTATGTGATCAGAGGTCTCTCTTGCTCAGTCTACTGCAATTAATGCAGCATTCAAATTGTTATAGTGTGCTCCATGAAATGACTGCTTGCCCCTTTAAAGCGGGAGCATAACTGTAACGTTTAATGTTGTAGTGACACCGGCATGGATACTTGTGTAAACTGAGCAGACGTGCTTAGAAAAAATATTATCCTCTCTCCAGTGCTCTTCAGCTTTTCTTCTGCCCATGTCTGCCTGAAATCCGTGCCCATGCCAGTTGGAGACTTGTTTGCTTATCGGCGGGAACACGTCATTGCGAGGTGCACTACCTGGAAAAATGCTCGTGTCCTAAAGGCAAGTTGTGACTCAGAGACTTCTGGTGAGAAAAGGGACATCTGACTTGATTTGGCATGATCTCCGCCTAAGTGACCACTGTATCCCCCCCCAGACGCAATCTCATTAGTGGGGAAAAAAATCACGTTTGGATTATTTAACCTATCTGTGTGAGTGCACGTACGAGAGGAACATGGGGTAACCACTGAGCGTGTGTTTGTGTATTTGGTCCCCCTTTGCGGGTGTAAGATGTTCTCACTCTGACACTCTGATGTTGGAGGAGAGGGCCTGGCTTCCTGAGCCTGTTCTAGTTCATCCCAAAGGTGCTTGATGGGGTTGAAATCAGCGCTCTGTGTGGGCCGATCCAAGCTCTTCAAAGTTCTTCCACACCAAATTCACCCAGATATGCCTATATGGACCTTGCTTTTGTACATTGGGGCACAGTCATGCCAGAACAGGAAAGGACCTTTCCTGGACTGTTCTCACAAAGTTGGAAGCATACCATTGTCCATAATGTCTTGGTATGCAAGACCCAGGTCCACAGGACCCCAGGACCTGTGGTGGTGGGCTTGCGTATTAGACCCCTTCCGCTCACAAGTCATTCAACAAAGTATTTAGAAGACCAGAGGAGTACGTTATTGGGTGGTGTATTGAAGATATGTGTCTTTTAGTGTTAAGAATTATAAGAAGGAAACGTTTGCACAAGTGGGACCAGGGCATGTGGGTCAGGAGACTATTCCATGTATGTGTGCGCCCTCTAGATGAATTATCATTTATTCAGCCGTTGTCCACTCAGGCAATATGCCAGTCTACACAAACATGCATTACACTTTATTATTCTCTAATGTGCTGCCAATTTGTTGAAATGTCCTTCTCTTTACTTGCATTTCAATTAGCCATTGGTGCATTGTCTTTTCGATCCTTAGAAATCCTTAGAACTGCCATTCCGCAGAACCCTTTCTCTTTACGAGCCTGTATATGTCACAATTCCGTGTGCAGTCATGCCTAGTCCAACCCAAGAAACAGCGATTTATCACTTGTTCTCTTGCAGACCTTGAACACACCTCAAGCCATGCAATCCCGAAACAGTTGAAAATGCAATGGAAAGAAGTGGACCACGTAATTATGGACAAGCACGCAACACTGCTTAAGATTTCGTTAATCTAGTTCCCATATTGCACTGAAAACCAAACCATTACGCACGTGTTAAATAGGCTGCCTCTCCGAAATGCACCCAGCTGAAATTTCTTTACTGATATGGTCAAACACCAGAGGCGCATCACTGAAGTGTAAGCACTTCAGTTAAGCACAGAGCTCTTAAGGTCTTTTGTGTCATCTTTACCCTTGAAAAGTAGCACAATAGAGCATCTCCCTTGCCAGCTGTTTACCTGCTGCTGACGCATTTAAGAACTTGCAGAGAACAAATATTTGGGACACATCTTGTCCTACATATTTGCCTCTATAAGGTAGAATAGTTGCTCAGCAGTAATTCTGTAAGTGGATTCCATTTCATTAAATGGCGAGCCTGTGGAAAAATGACGGCGAAAGTTTAGTTCCATGAAGTGCATCATTAGGGTTGAAGCCTCATCCGGCACATGCAGGGTTAAAGTCTAACTGCAGAGTCTTGCTGCAGTGACTGAAACCGTTGCCTGAACGCTACAGTAAGGGGGGAGCGAAAGAGAAGAATATCTACGCTTTTCCCTTTTTCTCTTTCTTCCAAAAATCCTCTTTATTGCATGTATAACATTTGGCACAGTACAAATTCATGGTGCTTACAAGATAAATCTGCAAAGATCGACTTGTACCTTTTTCCTCATAAAGAAAGACTTCTCATTATAAATGTTTCCCTTTCGCTGCATTGTCCGCACGCATGGTCTAAAAAGCGCACCGAATGCCCTTTGAAAACAAAGCTACCCTCGGTTCTTAAATCAGGACAGCATCTTTAAACAACTCAGATTTTTAAATAGAAGTTACAAGTTAGAAAATAGTTTACTTTATCTTTTAATATAATCTGCTTCTCTAGGATCAGCCCATGGTACTTAAATCTTTTTTGCACGCACGCGCGCACACACATTTATATATAAATAAATACATACACGTGTGCGTGCGTGTGTATGTATTCGTAAGCATGTACACCAAGAAATCAGTCTTTGGGTGTCACACATTGTACAAAAAAAAACAACCTTTTTTTTTTTTCCTTTGTGCACTTAGTTACATGTTTTGCAGGGTTGGAGTCTTGGGGATATTTAGGGAAAATAGAGATTGGCCGTGGTTTTTCCTCGCAGGACAGGGTTCTTGAGGCCTATATTTGAGTCTCTTGTACTTTTTCCTTGGTGTGTGTTTTTATGATAAAGGGCTCGGGCATAGTGCTGATGGTACTGGGCAAGGTTCGGGGAAGAGAGTTTCCAGTGCTGTTAGTTTCTGTCCATTTACTCACATGGCCTCCAGGCTTGTAGGTGTTGTACTTCAAAGCGCTGTAGTCTGTCTTACGAGGACTGTAGTCTACTTTGTGAGGACTGTAATCCATTTTAGCCTTATGGGGGCTGGAGTCGGCTTTATAGCTGATGTATTCCGCTTTGAGTGGGCTGTAGTCTGCCTTAAATGCACTGTAGTCCAGTTTAAAAGGACTGCAATCCATCTTGAAGGAACTGTAGTTGGTGGCAGCTTTGTGGGGAGTGTAATTAGTTTTGAGCTTGTATGTGTTGTAGTCCGTCTTGGGTTTATGACTGCTGTAATCTGATTTGAATGGGCTGAAGTCTGATTTGACCGTGTGTGATTTGTAGTCACCCTTGTGAGTACTGTACGCAGGTTTGTAAGGACTCTGCTCAGTTTTCTTATGTATGTGATAGTCAGGCAGTGATCTGTGGCTGTATTCTGATGACTTGTGAGGACTGTACTCGACTGTTGTGAGCGTGTTGTAATCGGTTATGGGCATGTGCGTAGAGTGTAGTGTGTAGTCCATCTTGGGGATCTCAATACTGTAGTCCGATTTGGGTTTGTAGGTGCCAAAGTCAGGTTTCGATTTGTGGATGCCGTAGTCTGCTTTGGGTTTGTGGGTCCTGTAATCTGTTTCAGGTTTGTGGTAGCTGTAGTCTAATTTATGGTGGATGTAGTCCAATTTGTGAATGCTGTTATGGTCCCTTATCTCTGGTAGCGTTACTGAGCCATCCCCTGCCACAGTGGCAGCGGAGGCAGGTGGTGGTAGTTCATCCTCCTCCACCTGAATAATCTCGACAGTCCTGGCTGCCGCCACTGTACTTCTCTGTTGATGCCTCTTCCGCAGTTTATAGAAAACAATTAGCATAATTGCTGCTAGCAGTGTTACTGCTACAAAACAGCCTATAATAATTTTTGTGGTCTTCATCACCTCGTCCAGGCTGGTACTGCCGGGGTTGGACGGTTTTCCTGTAGTCACTTTTGAAGCAGGTACTGCTGGAGGGCGGCTTGGTGGTAGGTCGGTACTTTGGAGAATGACGGTAGGTGTTGAGATGAAGACCGGTTGAAAGACCGAGGGTGAAGCAGTGGTCGTGCTTGCACCTGCTGTGGCCGTGGTGGATGTGGATTTTGGCATCTTGGATGTTGGTCCGAGTAGTTCCACTGTAACTGTGGTGAAGTAACTGAGGTTGGACGTGTTGAGCTCCGCTGCGCTCACGTTGAGGTACGCTGAGGCGTTGGATTTCCCGGCCGCGTTGGACACCATGCAGGTGTACATCCCTGTGTCACCCACCAACACATTTGAAAAGTTGAGAGTCCCATCACCGAGCACAGTTATCCTTGGGTGGCTGGATGCACGCGTCAGAATAGTGCCGTTTGGTAGGAGCCACCTCACCGACGACATGGCGGCTGTTCGACATCGGAACTCTGCTACTCGCTCCGCTGAGATGTTGAGGTCTCTCGGAGCGTCAGCAATAAAGGGCGCGGAGCACTGCATCGCCTCCGTGTCCCCCCGGTCCACGTCCACCAGTTGACGTCCTCGCATGTGTGCTGGTGAGTGACATCTGCCGCAGCAGGTTGAGTTTGTGCGGATGTTCTCGCGCAGCCACCGGGCGAGCCATAGCGAGTCACAGCCACAATTCCAAGGATTATGGTGAAGGTGCAGTTCTGCCAGGTACATCAGTGGGGAAAAGAGGTCATGGGGTAGAGAAGTCAAGTTGTTGTGGGCTAAGTTTAGGTCCACCAATGATGACAGTTCATCGAAAGCATTCCGCTCAATTAGCCCTATATTAGAATTCATGATCCATAGCTTTTTGAGCGAAGACAGTCCTCTGAAGGAGCTGGGCTTGATCGCAGGGAAGTAGTTCTCTGATATCTCCAACTCTTCCAACGCTGTCAGCGGGTTCAGGTTGGGTATCTCCCCTCGGATGTTGCACATGCCTAAGTTGAGGTACTTGAGGTTGACCAGACCTTCGAAGGCCCCATCAGAAATGTACTCCAGCTTTTTCAACTCGCCCAGGTCCAGACGCATGAGAGAGGGCACGCGGTTGAAGGCGTAGGATGGGATGCTCTCGATAGGGTTGTTTCTGAGCCACAGTTCCCTCAGCTTGGACAGATACTCAAAGGCCCCGCTAGGCACAACTGTCAGGCGGTTATCAAAGAGCTCCAGGGTGTTCAGGCTGGTAAGCCCGTTGAAAGCCCCTACTTCAATCTGCCTGATGGCATTACGTCCTAGCTGCAGAACCTCCAGGTGGTAGAGATGGCGGAAGGAGTCGGCCTGCACGGCTTCAATTGCGTTCTCCATCAAGTTAAGGTGCCTTGTGTTGGTAGGAATGCCAGGGGGCACCTGAGTGAGGCCACGGCGGGTGCACACCACCTTGCTGAGCTGGTTACTGCAGGAGCAGACAGGTGGGCAACCTTGAGGCCCCGCTGCACCTGCCACCACCTCCACATACACTTGCACCATGAGGAAGATGACAAAGAGCAGGGTGGCTTTCCTGGCTCGATGCGCAGCTACCCGCACCGGGACACTCATGATGTGGCACATTCATAATTCAGCATCGTCTTGGGGGGGGATCTCATGGGACGATGGGGAAGGGGATGGTATAGAAGGTGATGGAGAGTGGTTTGTCTTTTGACTACAGGTGAACTGACCCTAGCCTGGATTCAGTAAAGCTCTGACTTGTCTTTCCATTGAATGTACTTGGGTGCCATAGGGTGATGATGCCAGTTGGGGAGATGTGAGAACAGGGATGATGAGGGGGTTTGTCTCTCTCCACCCTACCCTGGGTTAAGCAAAACTCTGACTTGTTTTTCCATTGACTGCACTGGAAAGGGGGTGATATTCAGTGAAATGTACAAGCAAAGGGGAAGGTTAGCGATGGGGGTGGGGAAAAGCCAAGCAGTTATAAATGGGGAAAAAAGACAAATTGTATATCAAAAGGGTTGGAAAGGCCAGAAACCTACCTCAGTGGTTTTACAGGTCCATTTTTTCAATCACTTGGGTGCTTTTTTTCTCTATATCCCAAGGTAGAACAAAGACTTTTTTGTTCTTTTTTTTGTATTGACAAACACAAGAGATGAGAGGAGCAAGTAATGACCACTAATAAATCCACAAAGAATCGTCTGAGGAAAAGCTGTAGTGGAGCTGCAAGCTCACTGAGCTTTAGGCAAAGCGCAAAGATAGCATTCCAGTTTGGCTCACGGATACACGCATCCTCGCTTGTCGTCACCTCATCCACAGATGTTTGTCCTTGGAAATTGTCGCTTCATTCCATAGATAAGTAGCCTTTCCATGTGTCCATAGTAGAACGCCTACATGTGCTAAACCAAAAAAAAAAAAAAAAAGTAAAGGGGGTGGGGGTGGAGTCTGGATGAGAGGGAGAAGAATTAGAATTCCCCAGTCTTTTCAAATGCTCTCCTTTTGTTTGCAAAGAACCCCCCACTTCTTTCTTTTCCACTCACTTCTTATCCTCCGTTCTCCTCCTCCTTTCGAGACAGGTCTACTTGAATTGCCCTTGCCGAAGCCAGCTAAAAGGGCTGTATCGCGTGCGCTACTGTCATTCGAATATTTATTCCCGCAACTCTCTGGTTATATATAGCGTGAGCCGCAACATCCTCGCACCGTCTCCCGATAATCCGTCAGATTTCTTCGGACAGGCTAGTTCACTGCATGTCGGAGGACCGGTACCAGTTGAGAATGTCAGCAGCGGTAATCAGCATAGCAAAAAACCAATAAGGCTTGTTCAGCAGAGAAGGCATCCTGTGTTGAAGCACGCTCTCTCGCTGCCTGGAATGAGAGAGAGGAGAAGGCGCTTCTCCTCCCCTCTTGTGACGTAGCGTTGATCTGAATAGTATCCGTATAGCGTAGCGCTCCAGCCCTGCAGTGCCCTGAGCTCAGAGCCCTGTTTGAGAACTATTTAGCGCCTGCCGTAATCTGCCGGAGGATCGTTCTGGAAAGGAAAAAGTGCATCCCCACGGCAACAGCATTCTCTCTTGCTTTCTCTTTCCTGCTCTCTCACTGTCTTTGCCTTTGTCTCCTGCTGCTGGTCCTGGCTTAATTGCGCTTCTGCTGGTTTTATGGACCGTTCCACTGCACTGTAGCAAGCAACTGAAACACAGGCTTATGCTCTCACTCCACCTTTTGTCCTTCAGTGGAAACGCGGATGTACTGCTGACGCATTCCACTCCAAGCAGTGCATTGGTTTGATGCAGTGGTTTTGTTCGTTAACCCATCCACTCACTCACTTTTGTTTGCGCTTGCTCTATATTCCTCCCTCTTTTTTTTTTTTTTTTTTTTTTTTTCCCTCCTTTTTTGGTTTTACTGTTCAATCTTTTTGTGTTCCATCTCCCTCTCTCTCTCGCTGCCTCTCTCTCTGTGTCTCTCTCTCTCTCTCTCTCTCTCTCTCTCTCTCTCTCCTTTTTCTCCCCTCAAATTCTTGTTTACTTTAGGTTCTCTTCAGTTTCAGGCCTCTTGGGGTTTAAAAAGGCACTTTGTGACTGGTACAGATTTAGCCTATAAAAGTTGTCCTGGTAGCTATGGCACTGTGTAACTCTATTTTGAGGCTACAGACCTGGCAGGGGATGGACTGCTGTGAAAGGGAGCAGTGTGCCCTGATTTTATTGGTCAATGCAGTCATGATCTGGTGTTTTGTTTGTAACTTACCTCGGAGCCATATTAATTCATAAACATGATTTTTTTTTTCCCCCAGAATGATGTCCTCATAAAGGCGGGACATGAACCTTTTGGAATAACATTTACATTTACAGCATTTAGCAGACACCCTTATCCAGAGCGACTAACAATTGGTCTTACAATCCAAGCAATTGTGGGTTAAGGGCCTTGCTCAAGGACCCAACAGTGGCAGCTTGGCAGAGGTGGGATTTGAACCCTGGACCTTCTGGTTCAGAGTCCAGTACTTTACCCACTAGGCTACCACAGTCCCACTACAGTCTTGTATTTGCCTTGATAAAATTTACGTACGTTTGTGCATTCTTTGCTTTTTGGGCGGCACGGTGGCTCTGTGGGTAGCATCACAGCAAGAAGGTCCTGGGTTCAATCCCAGGGTGGAGCGGCCTGGGACCTTTGTGTGGAGTCTCTATGTCCTCCCCATGTCCGTGTTTACTCTGGGTACTCCGGTTTCCTCCCACAGTCCAAAGATGTTGTTATGTTAGGTTAATTGATTATGACTGTGAGATGCCACTGATGCTGATAGCGACGTTAAATTAATAAACATAAACATCTTTGCTTTTTTTTTCCCAAGTTCTTTGCTACTGTTTGCAGGTTGGGTTTTTAGTGGGCCCAGAGTTTTGCTCATCTTCCACAAATGAATATGGACATGGCTCTCAAACTCTCTTTTTTGTGGGCGTTCACGTTGTCTGTCCTTGGTTTTACTATAAACGAGAGCCATGAGATCTCAATCGCTGAGTCATTCAGATGAATATACAGTATGTTGTCGTTGACCTTATGATGCGTTTGCAGATAAACCAGTCCTTTGTTTGTGCATTATATCTCTCCAGAATGCAGCTGAGGAGCTTGCTAGGCTGCCTTTGCACTCGTTGTTATTCTTTCTGTCTTTTCAGTCCTTCTTTCAAAATTTTCTCCCTGAACGTAGAGTCGTTAGTAGAGATGTCCAAGTCTGTAGTCCCCCATTTTCACTTTGCAGCTCTGTGTTTAATGGTTATTTATTATTTGGTAGATTGGCCAGTTTTCAGCGTGATCGGCCAGTCACATTTAACCGACACTTGTGCATTTGTGATGCTGGCGGCGGCACAAACGCAGCCACATGTACAGCACGGTGCTTTAACTCGCGTTAATTCAGAATTCAGTTCATGCGTGTAAGGAGCCTTAAACTTACAGAGTTAATGCTCAGCCGCTCCATGTTTGTTTCTCTGTCCCAATGTTTAGTGCATAGCTCGATGGTCTGTTTCTTTGGGTTCTTTTGTGTCTGTGATCCGGTTTGTGTGCATGTCTTTTTGTTAATTGATATAAGCTCACAGGTATTACTTGTGTTGTACCATTTATGCCCTAGATTTAGCATAAGAGTGTGTTTTTACTGCATTCAGTGGCTTTCAGCATGTACGACTGTCCTCGTTGGTGTATTCTGCTACCTGTGGGGTGTGTTGCAATTCGGTGTCTGAGTCTACTTGTAGCCTTGTTTTATGTTCCTTGTTCCTTACACATTGTACCTGTTGTAATATTTCTAGAACTACAAGCCCAAATCAGAAACCTTTGGAGCGGTATGGAAAATGTAAATTAACATAAATGAATAAACAGTGCGTATTGCATTTAATTTGACTTTTCTTTAATTGCAGACAATATGAACCCAAGATATTTAATGTATTGTCTGGTCAGCTTTATATTCATCATGCATGCTGGCCAGTCGGTCAAAATGGTGCTCGTATCAGGGAGGTAATTTTTGCATTTAAACTCTTTGAACCACCTTGTGAGTGAAATGAGGCTCCGGTTTCTGGTTGAGAGGCACATGCTTAGAATGGTTTCTGAATGAAAGCAGGGCCAACAGGCGACCCAGTTTGAGGATTGTCAGCTAATCCATAGTTGGGGGATAGTGCATGGACCTTAGGGTATACCAATAGATCCGAGCTGTTTCCAGCTGTATGTAGGTCAGCATAGCACCTAGTTCAACCTGCTAGAGAGAACCAGTGTGATCCAGTAATAACAAAGGGACAGGGCAAATCTATAACATCGAACTGTGGCTTTCTGTGCTAGCACCAGATGTGTGAAACTATCCAATACAACAACTGCTTGTAAAAAATAATCTGATGGTAATGTTAGTAGGTATATCCATCATTGTTGTGTGGTATTGTTGCTTCATTTTCATACCCACTGAATCCAATTCAGGGATTCATGAAGCGAGGACCTAACTGGTATCACAGGGCACAAATCAGAACCCTAGATTGGTCACCGAATCATTCACTGACACTGCATGGAAGGAAACTGAAATACCCACGTGTACACTGGGAGGGCATGTGCCATCATGCCTCAAGTGGTATCGTGTTGCCAGATTTATAAAGTACACAGAATATGATGCCCATCACGTCCCTCGGACTCTTGCGTCAGTGTCTTTTTTTTTGGCTAATTTCAAACTAATACTCTCTGGACTTTCATTCATGTGCAGTGCCAGCTTTAGGAATCTAATTATTTGCTAAAACAGTCAGATGTTTTAGCCGGCACTTGTGACCTTGAATGGGCTCCAAGAATGGATAATTCCGTGCCGTTTCATTTCATTTTCCAGGAATTAATTCCATGGGAGATTACCACAGCAGGCGTCATGACCCTGTACTTATGTGAGATTTACCTTTTGTCATCATGCACAGCATATGCTCCCAAATACGGATAAAGAAAACCGAGCAATTTAGTGTCTTAATGCTCCCTGTGGGTTTTGGCTTTTATGTTTCCCTCTTTTTTCCTTCTCTCTGTTTCTCCTAATGTTTCTTTTTTTTTTTTTTTTTTTTTTTTTTAAACTCTGTTCTCCTTTTTCTTTTTCTCTCCCTCTTGTGTGTCTTGTCTCCTGCCTTTGCCATAGCACTCGAGCCCCAGTGTGTGGTTAATGATATTTGCCTAGGCTGTTTGTATTGTGAGGGATGGGAGAAGTGAAGTGAGTATGTGTGTCACAGCCCCTCCTTTGTGCTGGCATCCTTCTAATGGCCATCCTTTATGCTAATGACCTTCATTATGCTTGGCTCCGTTTGTCTTTCAGCCAAAGGCCAGCTTATGAAACTGCAGCCCTGTACTTTAAATTCAGCTTAACTGGAGTCACTTTACCCATCGCTGATAGGAGAGTGACATAGTTTCCTGAACAATAGTGGTGGCATGAGTTGCTGTTTTCAATGTTTAGCACACCATATCAAGTATTTCTCCTCTAAAGGCAGCCGTGCCACTTCCTGAATTTGTATGTGCATCATCTAAGAGTTAACTGTGCCGGAAATAAATGGCAGACTTATCAAACTGATTGACTCATGCCTTTTTAATGAGGGAATTCAGTATTGGTGTATGGGGCATGTTCCTACAGGAAAACTACTAATGGTTGGGTTTATAGCTGGGTGACACAATACACAGAATAAAGGCTTATTTTGGTGGTTAAACTCTATTTTGTTAGTAAATTTACACTCGTAATGATATGGGTCAAGCAGGCCATGTCAAGGTTTGTGGTACGGTTTTCTGTTCTAAAGGAACTGTGATCACTTGCAGGGCTGGACAAATCAAATTTGATGTTTTTGGTGCTGTTGCTGGGCAAGACGGACTTTCAACTCCCTCCACAAATTCCCACAACTGAGTCCCTCTTGGCGTAGTGTGTTACTGATGGTAGCCTTTGTTACTTTGGTCCCAGCTCTCTGCAGGTCATTCATCAGGTCCCTCTGTGTAGTTCTGGGATTTTTGCTCACCGTTCTCATGATCATTTTGACCCCACGGGATGAGATCTTGCCTGGGGCCCCAGATTGAGGGAGATTATCAATGGTCTTGTATGTCTTCCATTTTCTTACAATTGCTCCCACAGTTGATTTATTCACACCAACCTGCTTGCCTATTGTAGATTCACTCTTCCCAGCCTGGTGCAGGTCTACTATTTTCTTCCTGGTGTCCTTCCACAGCTCTTTGGTCTTGGCCATGGTTGAGTTTGGAGTCTGACTGTTTGAGGCTGTGGACAGGTGTCTTTTATACAAACAGGTGCCATTAATATAGTTAATGAGTGGAGGACAGAAGAGCTTCTTAAAGAAGTTCCATGTTTGTGAGAGCCAGAAATCTTGCTTGTTTGTGGGTGACCAAATACTTATTTTCCACCAAGATTTACAATTAAGTTTTTTTTTAAATCCTACAATGTGATTTCCTCGATTTTTTTTTTTTTTCTTTCCCCTTATTTTGTCTCTCATAGTTGAAGTGTAGCTATGATGAAAATTACAGACCTCTCTCATCTTTCTAAGTAGGGGAACTTGCACAATCAGTGGCTGACTAAATACTTTTTTGCCCCACTATATATGCTTTTTCGCTGTGTGCCTTTTGTGTCAGTTTCCCCAGTACTGAACATGTTCTCATGAAAAATGTATATGCATGAATTGCTCCTCCTCATTTACAGTGGCATGAACCTTTACTCTACAAAACGACACCTGATGCTATCTCAGGGAGATTGTAGCTTTGTATTTATTAAATACTGTATGATACAGCTGAGCAAAAATACAATACAATGCATTATTTTTTGCGTTGTGCAGTTGCACCATCACTTCACATTTAAACGCAGTGTCAAGTGCAAACAAAAATGTCCTGGTATGTAAACAATGTGTTTGTCTTTATTCAAATGCTTAGCAGACAAAGCCTTTTTTTTTCGTCATTGACTGATAGGAGAAAATATGGTGATTACCATGTCAGCAGTCTACGGTGTCACTTGTCTGCTGTGTCTAGTGGGCAATTATGGGGGAAAAATGATAGCCTGGACCCAATATGCCGTTCTAGGATATAGATTTGTCCACTTCTGACATGAACACATACAGCACTGAAGTAAAAGCTTTATATACCCGAGACGGTGTTCTGTTTTTCGTCTGTGATTCCATGCGAGTGTGATCGCAGATGTCCAATTTAGATGTGGCAGATTACTCTAAATGAAGTCAGGTCTGCTTCTGTTTCGCCGGCCTGGTGTAAGAGTACTGAATTCACCGACTTCCTAGGTGATGTGGCAGTATGACAGGTCCTTAATGAGATCTTCAGTCTCTTGAATGTAAAACAGATTTGCAAGGCTAACATTTGCACAAATAAACAGCCTTGATTAATATGCATGTTTTATCGTGAAGCTCTGCTAACAGGCAGCTGTGAAAAGGTTTCTTTTTAACTTTGGTGCTAGGTAACAGAGAAGCAGTGCCTGCTGATAGTCTTGTTACGCCAGGCTTGTTAGCGCTGACCTAAACGCATCAAACTCTTAGTTATGTCCATCCAGGAAATTACTCCTTTGCATATTCTTACCAGTAGCAGGTCAAGTTTCATAACAGACGTCAAAATTTAAGTGAACCCCAGCCGTTCTGCGAGAATGCTTCATACTTGCTGAACCGGGAAGCCACAGTGTACTGCTATGATTGGTCACTCTAAATTGTCCCAATGTGTCTGGCTAGTATTGTGCCATGCCAATGTCGGCCTGTTTCTAATGTGACGCTTAATAGACAAATAAATAATTCACTTTCCTAATACACCATTCACAGTTTGATGGTCTTGGGACAGGGGTCTTCTAGAGGTCATCTTCGTCCGTGTCACTCGGGCTTTGTAGTCATTAAACAAAACAGACGATTCAAGCAGAAGTCTAGAATAAGAAAAATGGATTAATCTTCCAGTACAGCCTCACACTCTCAGTCTTGAAGGCATTTAATATATTCCGATGGCTACATTAAGCCCTTGAGTTGTAGGAAGATTGAGCTCTGTTAGATTTGAATGAACAATAAGCTTATAGTCCTTATATTCAAAGCAAGAGGGAGAGTGAGGGAGCACTCCGTGCTGCGACGCAATCAGGAGTAATAGGGTCTATAATCTAATACATGGAAAATTATTTGGTAAATTATATAAGGCACATCAAGGTGAATTTTGCAGTGCTGAAGAATATGAATCAGCGGAATGTGTGCGCTACGTGTAGTGTTACAATGAGCTTTCTTCACTTTCCTATGCCCGTAGCCGATTTTGTGCATTTTCATGAAAAGGAAAAGAACGTGCTGAAACTTGCATGCAGTCCTCATCCAGCGAAACATCCCTTCTGAGTCGACGACGCTAGAGCGATGACCTGGATAGGGCTGGAGAAGAGGGGCAGGACTGCACAGAGATACCACGACTAAACTTTACAATATATCCCTCTAACCCACTGCATACCACCTTTAGCGGATGTTTTCTGTGGCGGAGCAGGATTTCCCTGTCGGTGTATGGTGTGAGTGCCGCATAGCATGAATGAGCTGGGTAGCGCTTTCAGAATTTAAGTCAATAATGCCTCAATTAAGCACTGCCTGAGAAAGCTAGCGATTGGGCTCTAAAAGCTTCCTTTGACATGAGGGCAGAAAAAGGGAACGATTAAGTGCTGACCCACTGAGGGTGAGAAGAATGGAAATAAATATGGGGAAAGCCACATGTAAAACCTCGCCTTTCACCTCGTTTTGTCACTTTAACTCTCTTATAATGGAATCGGATTTATTTAAGACCATACTCTCCAAACAACACTGTTCATATGGTAGATTTTTTTTTTTATGTTGCCCAGGCTTATGAGATTAAGATGTCAAACCTGGGCTTTTCACTAAAGTGAAGAGGAGTGGACTGAAAGACGGCACTTGGTGCATGTTTATGTTCTAATATATTACTTTGTTGGCAAGCCTTTATTGGTGCTGTACATGCGTACAGTACTGTGCAAAAGTCTTAGGCCACCAATAGGTTGTTGTTTTAGCAATGGTATAATGGTCATATATAACATACTGTTGACGAATGGGCCCAAATATTAACTTGGATGTGTCACTCCAGAATACTGTTTTCTACAACTCTTAATTCCAATCAGTGCTGGAGTGTAAGGTCTGTAAAAGGTGGCGCTATAGTGTTTTAACACCAGTGATTTTTGTGTCTGGTGAAGCACTTGGGGTTATCGGCTGTACTTAAAACAGCCCCCTTTTCACTAATTGCACCTATAGTATAGAGCAGTTTTAGCCTTTAGGGGACAGAATTGGTGAGTATAGACTCTTTCTTATTCTCTTTGCTTGCTACTCTGAGACAGCAGGTTCCATCCCATAAATACACTAAGTCGTTGTTGCATGGCACATGACATAACAGCTTGCATATGGTTATAAAAGTATGTAGTAAATGGAATATTTTGCATTAAAACACTAGGGTTCTGGCGATTTCATTGCTTTGGCACTGTAAGTGAGTTGAACTTGTATAGCGCCTTTAACCAGGCTCAAGGACGCTGTACAATAGGACAAACAAACGAAAAGTGAAGATGAATTAGGCAGAAGTAGTGGAAGAATATGAATGAAGGCATTGAGAGAAGAGATGAGACTTTAAGAGAGCTTTAAAGTTAGAAATTCCACAGAAAGATCTGCCACCCATAGTGGACAGACCAAATCTGGGGACCAAGAGCAGATTAGCATCCGAGGAGCTCAGTCTGAAGTTTTTCCAGAACAGGTGTAATATGATCGTACTCATTGGTAAAGGTCGGAGCCCTAGCAGCAAGGTTCTGGATGGATTGTAGGGGATGGACGGTTTGGCTGGGCGCCTATCCGATAGAGAGTTACAGTAGTCAAGTTTACAGCATTTAGCAGACGCCCTTATCCAGAGCGACTTAAGTTATACAGTCTTACAATCCAAGCAATTGTGGGTTAAGGGTCTTGCTCAAGGGCCCAACAGTGGCAGCTTGGCAGAGGTGGGACTTGAACCCTGGACCTTCTGGTCCATAGTCCAGTACCTTACCACAGTCCCCAGAGGCATAAGCAGAGGTTCAGCAACCTCGTGTGAAAGAAAGGGACGAAGACATGTGATATTGTGAAGACGAAAAAAGGCCGATTTGGAAAGTGATTTTATGTGAGGTTCAAATAGAACTCTGAGATTGCATACCCATATAGAGAGAGTAACAGAACCATTCTCAATGGCGAGGGGAATTGGGTGTCACACAGTTTGGTGTCGTCAGAGTAGCAGTGAAAGTTCAGGCCATGTCTACAGATGATTGAACCAACTGGAAGAATATAGATAGTGAAAAGGAGAGGCCCGAGCACAGACCCCTGTGGAACACCCTGTTTCATCAAGGCAATGCCAGAAACGTTCTTACTCAGATGGATGAAAGTGTCTATCAGTTAAGTACGACTTAACGCAGGAAAGAACAGGTCCAGTAAATACCATGGTCGGATAGACGAGTTAGTAGGATCTTATGGTTAATCATGTCAAATCTAGAAAGATCTGGAAGAAGAAAAATTGAAACTAGACCAGAATTAGAAGAAAGTCATAGATCATTCAAGACCTAGAGAAGAGCAGTCTCAGTGCTACGTTGGGGATGGAAACCAGACTGAATAGTTTTGAATAGATTGGTCCTCAAAGTCAAGTAGCTGAGAAGTTAAGACTCTTCGAGAACCTTGGAGAGGAAAGGAGGGTTAGAGATGGGTCTAAAGTTGCTTAACAAGGTTCCTCAAAGTTGCATCACAATAAAATGTGATGGAACCAATGGGGTAAGTCATAATGAAAATATTATTACTGAATTATTAGCGAAAACCACAATAGCGCTTAATGTATTTATGATAAATAATAGCACTTGTATTTAATGTAATTATTATTTTTAATTTTCTTATTATATAGTGTTTAAGTATACAGTTAAGCTCCATTTAATGCATATAATTCCTTTTCTGGGGGTCTGCAACAGATTGTTCTATTTATTTATTCCTTATGGGAAAAATGATCTGACTGTCTTTGGAATGGAATTAATTAATGACGAGTACCCAGGCACCACTGCGCTAGCATTTGCTGGAAAGCAAGTAAAAGAAACACTTAATACTTTGACTTGAACCCTTTTGCGATTGGTTTGAAGGGTCTTTTTACTTTTAGTCTGGGATTACTTACAAAGAAGCTCTCCATAATGGCCGAGTCTAGAAAAGCACAGAAGCGTTCATGCGTCCGTAGACGTACCTGGCTATCAATGTGCATCACTGGTACTTTAACCGTGAGTTCACATATTGCTGGAAGGAACTAGGGCATGCACTGTAAAATAAACTCCGGAGCTTGTACTATGGCGTGCCAGTTGGTGGGAGTCCTCTCAGTGTGTGAAACAAACAGTTATGTAATTGAGTCATGTTTCTCTGCCTTTGCGTCATAAATAGCTTTGGGGGGAGTGATGGCTTTTCTGCCATTATAAAGCATATTCCTGTACATGCTCAAATAAAGCACAGATTGCTAATTCATACGTTTAGTCTGCTGAGGTGCAATTCGTCATTAGGTAGTATAATGAGTTGTCATGCTAGTGTCTGCTTTTCGCATTGCATTCATGTTGCACTGCTGCCATGTTCTTGGAGTGCTCAGTGGTATTCAGTCGATGCTAGATGTCCATGGTGGGTAACTCCCCTGGGTCATGTTTGCTTAGTCTTGGTACACATGGGCGTGTTCAGTGGATGCACTGGCTGGTTATGTGATGTGGTGAGGAGGTCATGGAGCCTTTCCATCAGATTATGGCTGCTTGCTTTACAAGAGCCCTTGGAGCACAGCGGCCTGAATTGGGCAGTGGAAAGACCTTTGTCTGAGTGCATTTAGGCTTAAAAGGGTTCTCTTTCTTTCTTTCTGTCTACTCCCATTCCTTTGACTTGAGCAGCCCTCTCTTGTCCGCAACCCAGCTGTGGCATTTGAATCGAGGACACTTTACTGTACTACTGGTCAGGCATTTTAGACATGGTGCAGTTCCACGTCATCATATTTGTCCCTGTCCCTCTCGTCTGTCCTTTTTACTCGCTTGGGCCTTGAATACATTTAAAAACAGTTCTACATAAATTGTTCTGTGTATCTTGTATATCATAACCCAGTGATGATATACAATGAATGAAGGAGTGCATCTGCGAGTTTGCAGATGTTTTTTTTTTTTCTTTTTCATTGTCTTCATGGTGTTTTAGTTCCGCTCTTTGAAGTTTATAGTGGTCCAAACAAGGATTGTTAAAATTGATTCTCGCTCACTCTCTTGAGCGTGTGCTGAAACCCTGACCCGCAGGCTGTGTGTTCTCTCTTCTGTACCTTACACTAAGATGCACACAGTACATCACAAGCGGAAAAGGGGAATAGAAGGTTAGGTAAGGGACAGTAGCGGCGAACAAAGGGTGAGAGCTCTTCAGCTTCAGAGCTGCTGACTACAGCTTCCCCATCACCTTGCCCGTCTCCTTATCACACTCTTTCCCATATTAGTGTTGGTCTCTCCGCTTTTTATGTAATTGCTTTAGAAAGTGTTATAGGCTTTGAAGCATACTTTGTTCCCCCCCCCTCCATCCTTTAACCAGCATCACAGAGGTGTCCTGAAAAAACCCATTTGCGGTGTAATGTCAGTCATGCTTTGTGTTTCCAAGGTATCTACACAAGCATTAACTAATTAATGGACAAGTAGCTGGTCAGTGATTCAAACAGCATAGTTGATGTACATGGTTGCCATCAGGCCACAATAGCCATGTAATCCGATTACTTAATCAGGGTCAATACAGCACATTTACACTGGGCAACAAAATATTCACTTTTAAAAAATAGTAATAATATTAATTTATTACTCTATATTAAGTGTATGTTATATGTTAATCGGACACTTAAAATATGTACAAACGTCTTCTAAAATGTCTCCCATCACCACACTTGGTACTCGGAGTCATCTTTTTTGGAGGATCTGGGACAGGTTATTCCTTACTGAGAGGTACTGGCTTCATAGCAGATGGTAAATTAGGATGTTTAGGGGTTTTTTCTTCTTTTTTTTTACACTTCCCTGCCTTAGCTCAAACTTATTAGAGACTTTGATGGGTACATATTGCACCTCTCAAAGCAGCTGTCCCCCAAAAATTATCCATATCACAGCATTTTAATTAGCTATCCTCTCTTTAATAATTATGGGTTATAGCCAGTATGTTATGTAACTGTGCCTGGAGTGGTGAGCTGTGAGCAGGGTTTTCCTTTGATGCGTACAATCCTTTCTAAAATACAAGATCTGTGGTGAATAGTTCATGAGCTCTTTTAAACCCTGTCAGTGTTAAGTGGCCACGTGAGAGAGCTGTTGGTATTCACGGCACACTCCTGAGGTTGCTCGAGTATGCCAGTCTAGTTGAGGATTTGGCACGCTGTCCTTTTGTGTTTTTATTTATAGATCCCAGGAGTCCATAAATTTCAGGAAACAGTTTGCCAATTTATGCACATGTTATTGGTGTATATGAAGTTGTGAACACGGGAGAAGAAGCGCTTCTTAGGGTTACCTTCTGATTTTTTTTTTTTGATGGAACGTGGCTGGGTCTTCCAGCATGACAATGATCCCAAACACACCGCTCGGGCAACGAAGGAGTGGCTCCGTAAAAAGCATTTCAAGGTCCTGGAGTGGCCTAGCCAGTCTCCAGACCTCAACCCCATGGAAAATTTGTGGAGGGAGTTTTTGTGCCCCAAAACATCACTGCTCTAGAGGAGATCTGCATGGAGGAATGGGCCAAAATACCAGCTACAGTGTGTGCCAACCTGGTGAAGACTTACAGGAAATGTTTGACCAAATTTATTGACCAAATACTTATTTTCCACCATAATTTACAATTAAATGCTTTAAAAATTGTACAATGTGATTTCCTGGATTTCTTTTCTCATTTTGTCTCTCATAGCTTAAGTGTAGCTATGATGAACATTACAGACCTCTCTCATCTTTCTAAGTAGGAGAACTTGCACAATCAGTGGCTGGCTAAATACTTTTTTGCCCCACTGTTTGTGAAACATTGCTCGGTTTGCTAGTATTTGCGACTCGAGGACAAAGTGACGTTTTTAACACTAGAATTGCCCACCTGAAACTGGCAGAGGCAGGACTGTCCTTCATTTTACTTAATTGGAAATGGGATTACTAATACATTTAGTAGTGCTTAAAAGCTCTTATTTCTCCCTTTCTCTCTCACTCGTCCTCTCTGTATTCCATTTGCCTGAAATGGGTTTTTGAGAAGAGGTAAAGGAAATTGGATGGGCTACTGAAAATGGCTTTAACTTGATTAGCTAAAGTAATTTTTGGTCACAGCTTTTGAAGCTATGAAATGCTGGGCTCTTCTGGTTTGAGAAAAGTCTTCCTAACCCAGTGCGACGGTACCGAGGCGAGCACTTTCATATTGACGTACTGACCTGCAGTTACATAATGTTTGAAAGCATTGCATTGTGTATCTCTCCTTCCATGTCAGCCCAGATCATTGACAGACTGTTTGCACAATTGATGTCTCTTTTAGAATCACTTTGTGTAACGAATGTTTGTCTTGTGCTCTTAGGTCTGCTTCCTACCCAAAGCCAGGTGTGGGTTTGAGGTCAGGTTTCCACAGTGCTACAGATGGAAGCCTGTGTGAGCAGATATGGAGTTGGCAAGGGTTAGAACTTCAGCCATATGGCTTTTGGTGGAAATCCTCTCATTAATATAAGGGGGACCTCTTAAGCGCTCATCTTTATGCTCTAAGTAATTGTCTTTTCGACCCCTGTCATGGTCTTTTTTCTGACAAAGTTCTCCTTTGTAAAGCGGATAGGCTTGAGTACTCGAGTATTAGCAGACACTGATAATTGTGGCACATATGGCTGGATTGTTTATTTAAAGGAATACTTCGCTGTGGTCACCATGCTTGTAGTTTGAGTGCTTGAGTAATCCCCATAAATTGATTTCTGATGTTCTCTGTCATTTGAGTGTATTACCGAAATACGTAGGAATAAGCATTTATTATTATTATTGTTTTGAATTATGTCTGTGTTATTTAAGTCTGTGTTTGTCTTATGACTGACTTTGCAGTCAAGAGTTCACCCTGCAGCAGTCTATGATTAGCAAAATAGTAAATTGTGCAGGACAGTGCTATTTCAGGACCAGGTTTAGAATAACTGATTCAGTCCAGATCACAAAGGAGTAATTAGCTCTTTAGTTCATTTTTCATTGTACCACAGCTAAGGACAATCTTTCCTTACTATGGTCTTGTGAACAAATCTGTCACCTCTGTCTGTTGTCTTTGTAAATGTAGCATGATAAGCCAAATGTAAAACTTCATACAGCGAAGCAGTGACATTGCCCATAACGATTTCTTTTACCAGAGCTCTCCAGGCTCTTGTCATGATTTAGTTTGCCACCAGTGCCTGGGCTGATGCCCTGATCTGGTGTTCTTTGGCTGGCTGTGTTTAGCACTGTGAAGTGTCTGGCCTGGGGAATAGAGTGACACAGATGCACTAATCTCATGTTGTGTGACGCCACATTTCTCATTGATTTAATAAGAGAGTGCGGATGTTGTTGTTCGAACATGTCTTCTTATAATGTCATTATTTTAGCTCCATAAGACTGACCAGTTCCCCTCTTTATGCCCTTGTTGCTTTATTCTCTCATTTGGGCTTGTGCTTTAATATCGGATACGCTTTTAGAGAACAGTTGAAGCATACAGTGGTGCCTGAAAGTTTGTGAACCCTTTAGCGTTTTCTGTATTTCTGCATAAATAGGACCTAAAACGTCATCAGATTTAAAGAGAACCCAGTTAAACAAATGTCTATTATACTTGGTCATTTATTTATTGAGGAAAATGATCCAATGTTACATATTAGCGAGTGGCAAAAGTATGTGACCCTCTAGGATTAGCAATTAATTTGAAGGTGAAATTAGTCAGCTGTTTTCAGTCAATGGGATGACGATCAGGTGCGAGTGGGCACCCTGTTTTATTTGTCAGAGATTTTTGTCTCATTATAACTGGGTTATATTTATCTGCTTTTAGGACTTGTGTGAAAAGCTGATGATGTTTTAGGTCAGATTTATCCAGAAATAGAGAACATTCTAAAGCATTCACAAACAAGCACCATGGTATTATGTGCCCTTTTTTTGAGGGGCTCAGTGGAAAGTGTGTGTTCATAGGAAACACCGGTCTGTGCATTGAGGCTTTACTATGACCTGTGTCTCATCGTTTTCCACAGACTTGAGAACATACAATTTGGGCTTTTGAATAGGCTATCAGAGTAGAGTTGAAACACCATAAAATGTGCCCGATTTTGGCTTTTTCTTTGTGTGTCAGTGGAAAGAGTCTGTTCTTGCGCTGTTCTCGGTCTGTGGATCGAGGGTTTACTATGCTCCGTGTCACATTCTTTTCCACAGAATAGAGAACATAAGGGTTTTCATTTTCTTCTTATTCTTTGCCCTGAATATGGTTGTGCGCACAATCAAAGTCTTGGGAGTTTTCACTGAAGGCAGCTGTGCTCCTTAGAAATATATGCAGCTCCTTGCCAAATTCCCATTTTGATCTAGTCAACTGAATTAATTGTCTCTACCAAGTGCAGTCAGTGAGCCAGATGAGCTGGAGTCTGGCCATCGTTTTGAAATCTTCATTATAAATAAATAAATGCACAGCTGCAACAAGCTTCCCCCTGTTTAAAACTGTCGAAATGACCTGAGATGGAGGGGGGACAAATGCCGTGCGGTTTTTCATCTCTCTCTTATCCATTTTATATCTTTTCATGGTTCCTCGATCTCTCAGAGGAGTCTTGGAGTACATAGATGGGTTTTTCAGTGAAACTAGGTGGCATGCTGTTCTCAGTGTCACCCGATAATGGTGGTTAGGATGAATGATACCGGGCTCCCCATGGATGCTTGTCTCTTCTGTTCTTCAGAAAAATGTCTGACTGAATGATCTTTTTAATGCAGTGCCTTTGAAGGCATTATAATGGTCAAAAGCCCAGCAATGACCATTTTTAATCTGCGGCATAGCATTCGTAGCGTTTTAATATTGTTTAAATGAGCTTTTATTACAGAGCCTGCTTGTGTTCTTTGTCTTTCTCCTGTACTGCTCTGGTAGGTTCATTGAGCCACAAGTGGATTTTAAATGTCTTGTTTAATGGGTTGTACACTGAAGTATAGGTGTGTGTAATGTTAATGGGAGTGTTATGCTTTATGAAATTGTGTGTAGTTTACAACCTTTTTAAACCATTCTCAATTCTTAAACATGGTCCTTTCAGGTGAATGGCTCCCCAGGGCTGTTCACACTTGGACGTTCCAGATTCAGAGCAGTTCTGACTGGAAGTTCATTGATGTTTGTATGGGGTTGTTTGGAAGCCTGTTTTAAGCCCGAGCGCACACCCTGGTGTAAATCTCAGAAAATTGGTGATTTGCTCTTGTGTGGACCACACCATGAAGAAAATAGCTTGAATGGTTTTTAGTGTACTTTCTATTTGAATAATTATTTGTATTAGATTTCATGCTGAGAAAATGAGACATCAGACCTGAACCTTCTATGACTCGGCTAGGATGAAGACCTCATATTTCACTGCTACTACTGCTGATCAGAAAATGTTGTCATCTAGAACACCTGTATTCTAGTGCAAGGGAGCGCTTTGTAAGGTCACAGGCCTGTGCCATCTGTGATTGGTTGGATGATGGTGGTGCACATCATTAGTTTAGAGCCTTGGGCAGCCACAGAGACTGAGAATGCAGGTTATTGACAGCTGCTGTCTGTCAATAAACAGCTGCTGTCTGTTACTAAATATGTAAAATAATAATAATCATTTTAATAATTAGTCTGACATCGTTACTTCTCCAAAGTCCCACTGGATTCTTGTTTAGGCAGGCTGTTCTGTCCACATTCAGTCATTAGCCCTGTTCAGGCTCACAAAAAGCCTTATCGATATTTGTCCCCCAGAGTTCCTGACTGTGGGCCAGTGTTATCTTTTGTTCCCTTGCTCTCCGGTGTAACCATAGATACATACATAAATGGCAGTGAGTCATGTAATGTTTTGCCAGTCAATAATGCAGAGCCCTTGCAGCTGAAGAATAAGGCAATTGATCTGTCTTCCATTGGTCATTGTTATGACTTGACTCTCTTGCTGCCTGTGACTGCAGAGATTGACTGGCTTAAGGCAGGATAAGGCACCTCATTACACACTTGACTCTTTCATTACTAAGTGGTGTCAGCGGTGCCCTATGGATTTCAAAAAGTTATCTTGCCCATTTTCAAGGACTTTTCTTGAAATTAACATGGTCCTACCAACGTAGATTTGGAGTCAGTCGGTGGGTAGCTGCATGCTGTTCTTATCCTTCTGTGTATGTTTTGGTATGAAGTGTCTCTGTACAGTGGTGCTTGAAAGTTTGTGAACCCTTTATAATTTTCTATATTCTGCATAAATATGACCTAAAACATCATTGGATTTTCACAGAAGTCCTAAAAGTAGATGGAGAACCCAGTTAAACAAATGAGAGACAAATATTATACTTGGTCATTTATTGATTGAGGAAAATGATCCAATATTACATATTAGTGAGTGGCGAACCCCCCCATCCCCCCTGTGCAGCAATAACTGCAGCTAAACGTTTCCTGTAACTGTTGATCAGTTCTGCACACCGGCTTGGAGGAATTTTAGCCCATTCCTCCATACAGAACAGCTTCAGCTTTGGGATGTTGGTGGGTTTCCTCACATTAGCTGCTCACTTCAGGTCCTTCCACAGGATTTCCATTGGATTAAGGTCAGGACTTTGACTTGGCCATTCCAAAACATGAACTTTATTCTTCTTTAACCATTCTTTGGTAGAACGACTTGTGTGTTTAGGGTCGTTGTTTTGCTGCATGACCACCTTCTCTTGGGATTCAGTTCATGGACAGATGTCCTGACATTTTCCTTTAGAATTCTCTGATATAATTTAGAATTCATTGTTCCATCAATGATGGCAAGCCGTCCTGCCCAGATGCAGCAAAACAGGCCCAAACCATGATACTACCACCACCATGTTCCACAGATGGGATAAGGTTCTTATGCTGGAATGCAGTGTTTTCCTTTCTCCAAACATAATGCTAGAAACTAAAAGGTTCTATTTTGGTCTCATCCATCGACAAAACATTCTTCCAATAGCCTTTTGCCTCGTCCGCGTGATCTTTATCAAACTGCTCTCTTTTTGGAGAGCAGTGGCTTTCTCCTTGCAACCCTGCCATGCACACCATTGTTGTTCAGTGTTCTTCTGACCCTGGGGTCCTTTGTGAGCTCACCAACTATTACACGCCTTGCTCTTGGAGTGATCTTTGTTGGTCGACCACTCCTGGGGAGGGTAACAATGGTCTTGAATTCCCTCCATTTGTACACAGTCTGTCTGACTGTGGATTGGTGGAGTCCAAACTCTTTAGAGATGGTTTTGTAACCTTTTCCAGCCTGATGAGCATCAGCAACTCTCTTTCTGAGGTCCTCAAAGAATGTAAAACAGGGTGCCCACTCACACCTGATTGGCATCCCATTGATTGAAAACACCTGACTCTAATTTCACCTTCAAATTATCTGGTAATCCTAGAGGTTCACATACTTTTGCCACTCACTAATATGTAATATTGGATCATTTTCCTCAATAAATAAATGACCAAGTATAATATTTTTGTCTCATTTTGTTTAAATATGGGTTCTCTTTATCTACTCTGATGATGTGTTAGGTCATATTTATGCAGAGATAGAGAGAATTCTAAAGGGTTCACAAACTTTCAGGCACCACTGTATACGCCGTGAACTTTTCCTCCTATTACATCCGCCCTGTCAGTTCTGATTGAGCTCCAAAGCCATGTAGGTCATTTATAGGTGGCAACATCTGACTGACTTCTGTGGTTGGCCTAATTTTTAAAAAATGTACCTGCTGTAGTGCGTGTTTACAAATAAACCAATGTCCTTTGTTTGTGTGTGTGTGTGTGTGTGTGTGTGAGAGTGAATATGTGAATATATCTCAATCCTGTGGATTGGTGCTAGTGCAAAAAAAAAAAACAAAGCAAATGGAAGGCTTTACAGAGAGAGCGGTACATCAAAGTGCAGCTCCGCTTCTAGTTTGTCTTTTAATTGGACAGTTTTGGTAGGTTCTGTAATAGATGTGTCAACATCCATGCTCATTTGCAGTGGAAAAGTGGTAGAGAAAGCAGGTTACGTTCCGTATCACTTCCCTACATTCCCCAGTGACTGGCACACGCTTTATGATCTCACTTCCAACCCAACAGAAGAATTGCCTAGGGAGCATCACAAATGACTGTCTTCCGATTTAAGGAATGGTTCAGTAACAATTGAATTTCATGTAATATTGTAATATTGTACTTTACTACAACATAGTCAAGCAATAAAAATGTTTTATCACTGATTTGTTGGAATAGTTTTGGATACAAGCTGCATCCTTTAGTTATTTATTAGTAATTGGAAGGTTGTGAGTGCAAATCATGGGTATGCAAAGCTCCTGCTCTTGGGCCCTTAAGCAAGCCTGGCCAGCACAGTTGTGTAACCTGCTTTGGGTAAGGTCATCGGCTAAAAGTTTGAAGTGTTAATGTTTGTTTTAACATGGACTGATAGTGTTCAGCTCTCAGGAAGACTGAAAAAAATGTTGCCTGGTCTGAGTCTCAATTTCTGCTGCGACATTCAGCTGATTAGGGTCTGAATTTGGTATAAACAAGATGAAAGCATGGACCCATCCTGCCTGGCATCAACAGTTCAGACTGCTGTTGGTGGTGTAATGGTATGGGGGAAATTTCTTGGCACACCATGGTAGATCATTCTCAAATAATACCTGATGTGTGCTGGCCCTGTAGGGGTCTTGACCATTAGAGAACAGAGAAAAGAAAACTAACAAAGTATGGAGAGGAACAGATGGACTACAAAGTGCTTCAATATCGTGTGTACACACAGCTCCGAAGAATATTTACAAGTCGCATTTCAACCAAGGGTTACAGCGATAATTGGGGTCGGTTACCAGAATCACAAGTAAGAAATGCAAAAGTACACGGGAATACTAGCGGAAGCAAAATGCCACCCACCCTCTCCGTGCCATCCTAAATACAGAAACAGCACAAGTCACGTCACTAACCTCCGACATGCTCCGACTCCAGTAACATGCCATCTCAAGCAGAGGCTAAAAAATTCTGAACAATCCACAGCTTGGGTTGTGACATAAAACTAAAGGAGCAAATGTACCACAAAAAAAATATCTTGGCTAATTGACTCCGTTTGGAGCGCGAGGAAAATTGGATACATTTAATTTCTTGATGAACTGTTCGTTTTGAAAAGTGCTCAAGCCTTTATTTTTTATCTGTATGGATGAGAACCGATTCAGCCTGCCTACTCCAGACTAATGGTTTAATTTCATTGAAATCAGTTAAACAGGCTGCACAAGTGGGTTTTATGTTGGAATGACGCATCTTATCCCCCATTTGGTATTCCTTACCCACTGTGTTTGTAATTAACTGTAGTGTAAGCCAGTCATTTTCTTTGCTGTCCTAATAATGGACAGTAACGAAAAAGCTGGTGATTTGAGGCTGGGTCTGTGGGTGAGGGAAGGAATTGTCATGGCTTTGGTGATTATGGGGCTCCCGGGTTTGAAATGCTTGGCCTAGACCGGCACTCTTCATGCGCCACCGCGTTCATAGCGTTAGACGTTTGTTAACCGAGAGAGACGCTTAGATACACATCTGGCCTCTGTTTACCGTCAGCACCTGACCTGCACGCTCTCCTGAGAAAACACAACCAGGTGGAACTGCTGTGAAATGTCAGTGCCTGCAAAAACACCTTGTAGAACAACTTGACAGAGGTGAGGTCCTGCTATGTCTCCAAGCTTCAGGAAAGTGACACAGACCTTTAGAAACAGGATGTTCCATCACATCCTGTTAGACTAGTCTGTCGGTCACTACTTGGCTGTAGGCTCAGCTCACATTTGTACGCTTTCTAATGATCTGGCGTTACAATTTTAGGGGGCTTTATTTCGATATTCATGTCATATCGCGATACACGATATATATCTCTCAATCACTATGTTTACATTTACAGCATTTAGCAGACGCCCTTATTCAGAGCGACTTACAATTGATACAATCTTACAATCCAAGCAATTGTGGGTTAAGGGTCTTGCTCAAGGACCCAACAGTGGCAGAGGTGGGATTTGAACCCTGGACCTTCTGGTCCATAGTCCAGTACCTTAACCGCTAGGCCACCAACCTCAAAGTCTAACACACACCCAATACAGCTGGTAGATTATGAAACCGCCTTTAAATTTCATAAGTGGTAGCTATATATGCCTAACTGTTTCTAATAGTTGAACTTCAATGGCATATTAACCCTGATGATGTGTTTTTTTTATTCGATATTGCACTTACCAATGGCCAAATAAAGTACCAGTGACCAAAACACTGCATTCTTAGCCACTTCAGTTGCATCGATTTGGCAATATTAGTTCATAAAGTCATTCATAAGGCTCAGCACAGCTTTACGAGATTTGTAACTCGGTGTGTTTTGGGGTAGGAGGCTGAAAAGGATTCCCTGTCTGAGGGACGGCGCACGGTTTAATGCGCTTCGTATTGCACATTGTAAATTGCGGAAGAGCTTAGTCGTGATCGAACCCATGTTTCTGACTTTTAACTACATTTTCCTGTTGCTCATCTGACACTGAATCCAAAACGTTTTTGTTTTTACCATCCAGCAACTCTTCCTAAGCTTGCCTCGTGCCAGTGTCCCTCTGTTTACCACATACTTTAATTAAGTGGCCCATTAACTGCGTATTGGCACTGGAACCAACCCAGTGGATCAATAGGCTATCGTTTCAAATGTTTTGGGGTTTTTTTTGGTTTGTTTCTTAAATAGGTGTCATCCATAATATAGGTTCTCCTGGAATTTTATGATCTCAGCATATGTGTAAGTGGGAGAGTGCATCACTGATATCCTTATTTATCGTAAGGGCCATGTAACGTTAGCAATGTGTTGCTTTAACTTGCCATAAATTTCAACTCCTGTTAATAACAAGGTCCCACAAAGTCATTCACTATGAAGGTCAGTAAAGGTAGGTGTGTGTAAGTAAAATCAGGTGTTATCAGTACCAGGCATTAGATAGAAGATGATCTTAAGCTCCCAGACTAGGGACTGTGCCACAGAGCCCATCTGTCGAAGCCGTGCCCGACACCTACTGACTATCATACATACACCATTTATTTACCTCGCAGATGGCACTGCGCGAGTCCATGTTTTGACACGGGTAACCATGGTTACCTGAGGTTAAGTGCCCACTGCTCTTCTCCAAGTCTTCCAGTCATCCTTCTTTGTGTGTGTGTATATGTTTGGGGGGGAAAAACACCTTTTTTGCCTTCTGCTTGAAGTGATTTGACAGCCTGAAATGCTGCTTTCATAGAACAGTGTACTGGTATGCTTGTATTTGAGGCTACTGTCATGCGATGACACTTACCCTTTTCCACTGTCTCTATTCCAAGGCTGGAGCCAGTGCTGCTTTATGCACTCGGTGAGAAACAGTTTCCGCCAGTGCAAAACTGGGGGTGGGAGGGATGTGCAGAGCTATTGCAGGGCATGTGGCACAGCTAAGATACATAATGCATGTCACTTGTAATAATTCCACTCTAAAGCTGATTTGTTACTTGTTCTTCAAGAAGCCGTTTTTGTATGGATTGCAATGTGTAAAATCCATTCTAATGCAGTTTGGAAGCAAAAGATATGAACGTGTGTGTGTGTGTGTGTGTGTGTGTGTGTGTCGTTGGCTGGGGTTCAGTATTTGACCTTTATTTCAGTAACACTCTTCTAAAGCTCTGCACTTACTTGGTAACATTCTGATGGTGTCGTTGCTTGAAGGATGTTTTCGAACCATTAGCATTGTAGCTCCTGTTTATGTAGTTGCTGCTGCCAGGGGCTGGGAACAAGCAGATTTTGCTAGCCTAGAGCTGCCTCTTTTCCAACAGCAACAGCATGGAATGGTTCCAAATTAGGCAGAGGCACTGGAATCGACATGGCACCATGTTGGTGGAATTGGGCTGTGTGTTTAACAGGTTGAGACCCATATGAATGGTGGCATTTAATCTCTGGAAAGGTTTGCGATTACCCCAGTCCCCGCAGGCCCCCTTGGCCTGTTTTAATATCCATTTAAGCTGTGTTTCTGTCCTCATTCTTTAAGGTCACATGTCTCTGTTTTGTCTGCCCATGCAAATACATCTCGGTTCTCCCAATTCGCACAGCTACATCTATTACTCACGGCAAATGCGATACTGTCTTTACCTTTTGATGATGAAATGTCTTGCAGCACACTATCTTCCCTCATACCCCCCCCCCCAAACCTTTAATATTCTAATATGCAGCAGAGTTCATGCACCGACAGCTTACATTACTCATAGAGCAATATGCTGTTTGCTGTTTAATGAAAATGTTGCAGATTGTTCTTTATTTGGCTGGAGGTGGTGCTTGTCTCTGCCAATTAGAGATGCAGTATAGATATTGGTAGATCAAACTGGGCAGTGGAAGGGCCCTGTGCTTGGCTCAGTTCCTCTGCTACCCGTTACAGCCATGATTGGCTTTGAATGAGTTGGCAAAATAGCAGGAAGCTCCTTGGAATTGCGCCCTGCCATCAAGCTAATCAGGCACGCCCATAATCCGTAGAGTTCTTTAGACATTCCTTCAAGTGCTGTTTGAAATTCAGAATATTTTGAAGCATTGCTAAGCAAAAAAGGACTCGAGTGGCACTGGACTCTCATAAGGCTGTGAGTTCAAATCCCCCTGCTGTCAAGCTGCCACTGTTGGGCACTTGAGCCAGGTCAAGAGTCACTTGAGTCACTTAACCTTCATCTGCTCAGCTGAAATTTGGTCTTGATAGGGCCATCTTCAAAAGACTGTAAATCAGTATTAGTTTCCTTCTGGTTTTCCTGGTGAGGGTTGTAATAAGCATCTTGTTTTATCCTCACTCATCTTGGTCAAGGTGACAGAGGTGGGTCTGAATTCTATCTAATGTCAAAGTCAAACATATTCTATAGCGCTTTTTACAATGGAGCATCTCAAAGCAGCTTTGCAATGATCTAGACCCAGAGCCCTAAGTGAGTGAGACTAGGGTGATAGTGGCACGGAAGAACTCTTTAAACGTTATGAGATCCAAAACTCGCGTTACGTAATTAATAAAGTTGTAGTGATAGTTTAAATACATTTACATTGACATTTACAGCATTTAGCAGACACCCTTATCCAGAGCAACTTACAATTGATACAGTCTTACAATCCAAGCAGTTGTGGGTTATGGGCCTTGCTCAAGGACCCAACAGTGGCAGCTTGGCAGAGGTGGGATTTGAACCCTGGACCTTCTGGTGTATAGTCCAGTACCTTACCCGCTAGGCTACCACAAGCTAAACAGGGTGAAGGTGAAAAAAATAGGAGCGCGAACATGTTCAGAGAAAATATCACAATTAAAATGAAGTAAAACATAATAATGTCTCAGATTTGTATCTCAGACTCGACTCTTCGAAGGCAGAGGTATTGTGGTGGCACAGCACTTAAGGTATTGGGCTAGGGGCTATGGACCAGAAGGTGCAGGTTCAAGCTTCCACAGCTGAACCTTTTGTACACAATTTACCCACAGCTACTTGGATTGAGCACTGTATGATTGCGTCAGGTGTACCTAGCTCTCTATATCTGCTAGAAGGAGCTCTGGAGAATATCCGCTAACTGACTAAATGTAAATGCAAGGTACGCCCTGGGCAAGGTTCCATGAATGCACCACGCAAAACCTGGATTTGAACCCACCAGAGCTGCCTACAAATGTTATACAAATGTTATCAAATAATTGTAACAACCAGAAACAAATGAAATGATTTTTTATTTTTTAAATGTTGTGCTCTAAAACGTTTTGAAATATAGAATACTAAGCCTAGTCACACTGGCCTGAACTCCCACATGTATTCTCTGCATAGCTTTTGATGGCACTAAACCACTTATTGAGCATTACTTAAGTGAATTGCCAGCTTTTATTACAAAGCGGCTTCCAGGTGCTTCATCACGTGACACGTTTATAAATCAGCCCACACGGCTCCACACGTTTAATGACTTGGTAACGCGATGTCATAATAAGAAGTGACTGAAATCATTTGGAGACGGCGAGGTATGGTGGAATGCAGCGTTAGTGGCACGACCGTATCCGTGGTTGTGTGATTCTGCCTTGCGCTGTTTTATTGATGTCGCTCAGTGGAGCTATTTGTTCTCGTTACCCTTGTTGCAGACCTGCAGCATTGTTCATGAATTGGAGACGTTGTCATGTAGCGTGCAGATTTCCTTCCCATTACTTTCCAAATGAAGTCATTCAGCATAAGTGACATAAGACAGGTAATCGGCTCCGTCAGTGCCCCCCACTTTGCGGCACCTCTTTTCTTCCCATTTCGCCATCTCTCCCTCTCTTGTTCGCTTGTCACCGCCTCTCTCTCTCTTGCTACTGCCGTTTCCCTTTCGCTTTCCCTTGTGACTTGGTGTAGTAATAAAAAACTTTGTCCTGTGCTAATTGTGCCATATTTCAGCTAATGGCAAATATTACTATGAGTTTAATTGCGTTTAGATCTGTGCGGTTTCAGATCTTATTATGGCTTTTGTGAAGAAATTGCGTGATGCGTAATACTGGATGGAACTCCGTATTTAGATAAGCAGGGAAATTAAGGAATAGTGCCATGTATTAGTTGTACTCAATTGAATACACAACACAATCACGTTCTTTGTTTGTGTTCTCCGGGTAAGTGCCTCATTTATTCCTTGGCTCTTCTGCTGAGATTTACAAGCTCCCTTGGTTTAAGAGCACTTAGCCTATGATAAGCATGCAGGTACCATGTGGACACCGAATCACCCTTGCTTTACCGAGAAAGCGCAGGGGTTAATTTCTTTAGTCATACAGATGTTTGATCATGTCAACAAGAACTAAAGCAAACCCGGTTTCCAGGAGTGCATTAGCTTTCCATTAGCCGACAGCGAATAGGGACGTGTACTACTGTGTCCCAGTAATGCAAAGTTGGTCGTCAGGCTTCTGTTTTAATCAAAGTGGCGATTATGCCCTCATTAAAAAGCATTTTACTTCCTCCACATTTGCTGCCTCAGCCTCCCAAGTAATTCCCAGGCAATTTCCCAGGGGGCCGAATGTGTAAGCTGTATAACGGCTTGACTTCTTGAGGGTCTTTGCGTCACACAATCCCATGTTGGTTCCACAGAGTTGTTTTATGTATTGGCTTGTTTATTTCGTTTTGCTGTTTATTGGACCGAAGGGGTTAAAAAAAAGCGTGGCGAAAAAAAATCCATATGACCATTAGCGTTTATTAAAATCACCTTCTCATGCACAAACGCTTGCATGTTTTCTTTGTGATGACTGGCCAATAAACGCTGCAAATCGCTTTGAGACAAATGTGACATATAAGAGGTCTGTGTTTCTCTTGCTTTAATTGAGAATGTGGGCAAGGATTGGTGTGCAGAGGGGTGTCTGCGCACACTTTAATTGAAAATGTCAGGCTAAAGTTAGCACAGGACTGAAGCTCGACCCAGTGTTTAATTGCGCGAGAAAGATGAGCAGTGCGCTGACAAGTCAGCCTGTGCAGGCAGCCGTACATGTAGATGTCAGTGCCTGCATGAAGAGTTTGTGCCGAGCGGATGCCTTCCCCTGCCATCCGATCAATAACCAGCTCGGTCTCTTCCACAGGTGTACGTTTTAAAGTTTAGATCTCTCCTGCACTGCTGGTAATGGAATCTTATGACTAATCTGAGATCCACACGTCAATTCTCTTTCTCACTCTCCCAGGTGGAGGTTGAGGTGGAGAGCATGGATAAGGCGGGCAACTTCATCGGCTGGCTGCACATCGAGGGGGTGAATCTGTCTGTGGCGTTGGTGGAGAGCTCTCTCTCAAAGGTTCACTTCACAGCTGAGCGCAGTGCTTATTACAAAACCTTGCAGTCTGCAGAGGAAGTGGCCAGGCAGAGAAAAGACAAGGTGAGCGCACACACAGTCATGGTGTTTACGTTTTTCAAGAACCATCTTCTCTCTCGGGGAAGCTTTAGGCTGGGTTGGGATGCACTGATGCCACTTAGCATGTTCAATATACGACCCCAAATTGGAAAAAGTTGGAACGGTATGGGAAAATACAAATTAAAAAAACCTTTGAGTATTATTTCACAGCAGACAGTATGAACCCAATATACATATACATTTCATTATATTTGTTCATGTGTTAATAAACATCCATTGATTCATTTGCATTTCTGCATTGGAAATTTAGGGCTAGTAATGAGGTAAAAAAATACATAATGATGTGATTTCAGACAGGGGATTGTAATCATGATTTGGTACAAAAGCAGCGTCCACAAAAGGCCAAGGCTTTGAAGAACAAAGCTGGACGGAGGATCTCCAGTTTGTCAACAAATGTGTAAGAAAATTATTGAAATGAAAAAATATGTTCCTTGAAGAAAGACTGGAAGGGATTTATATATTTCAGTCCTAACGCTTTCAGATTTGGCTTTTTGAAAGAATTCATGGACGTCCCTGGAAAAGATGTCATCTTGAAGGCAGCTTATGTTGCTCTAAAACCTGCACTTTTATGCATTATTCCTGCCATCACAGAAGTCTAAATTACCTTTGCCATGGGTACTGAGACAGCCCCATACGGAGTCCAGAGCCGTGACGGAGCCTGGCTTCTCGCCGATAATAGTCTGGATGGTTCTTTTTTTGATCCGGAGCACACAGCGTAACTTTCTTCCAAAAAAGATCTAGAATATTGATTGCTCTGACCACAATCTCCGTTTCCACTGTGTGATGGTCCTTCCCAGATTCCTCCCAGCTCAGAGAAGTAAACCCAGCTTCTGGGCTTGGTTAACATAAGGCTTCTTTTTTTGCACAGTAATGTTTTAAGTGGCATTTGTGAATGTAATGTATTGTAGTGCTTGTTAAAGGTTTGATAAAGTACTCCCTTGCCCATATGGTTCTATCAGATGTCGATGAATGGTGGTTCTTGGTGCAGTGCCGTCTCAGAGATCATGCCTTCAGTTTAGTCTTGTGTCCTTGCCCTTTACGCACTGAAATTCCTCCTGATTCTGAGTCATTTAATGATATTATGCACTGTAGAGGAAGAAATATGCAAATCCCTTCCAGTCTTTCTTTGAGGAACATTGTTTTTGAACATTTCAATCATTTCCTCACATTTGTTGACAAACTGGAGATCCTCTGGGCATCTTTACTCCTCAAAGACCCAGCCTTTCTTGGATGCTGCTTTTGTACTTAATCATGATTACAATCACCTGTTTGAAATTACATTATTATTTTGTTTTTTTAACCGCATTACTAGCCCTAAATTATCCCTGTCCTAGCTTTTTTTGGAAATGTGTGGCAGGAATGAATGTTTAAATAAAATGCTTAAGTATCTTGGGTTCCTACTGTCTGCGGTGATATAAACGTCAAAGGAAATGTAAGGAACACTGAATATATTTTTTATTGCCGTTTTCCGTACTTTTTCCCAACTTTTTTTATGAGAATATAAATATGTGAGCATATAAATATTTTCTTCTGGGGTTGTAAATCTGATGTGAATACATTTAAAAATGGGACTGTCCTCACTGCTAACACAATACTGACACCCTTGTCTTTGTAGGCATTGTCAAACATGTGCAGCGTACAGTATAATACAATGGAATGTCAAATCTGATATACAAATCAAGCATTTCAAACATGTATTGGCCCCAATGTCGATACTCTTGTCCAGTACAAGTAGGCTAATGAGCATAAACAAATGATTCCTGATTGAGGAACACAGACAGAGCTTTGTCGTATATAATCTAGCTAAATTAATCAGTGAACAAATCACACAACCGTTGTCATGGTCGACCTTTTTCAGAATGGCGGCTACCAAACTGTGAGGCTTGTAAGGAAAGGGTGATTCTGGGTTCTAGATTTGGCAGTGCTTGCCTGCATTTAGAGTTGAGATCTGATTTATGAAGCTCTCTCACTCTGATTCCAATCTCACTCTCCATTTTCATTATGGCCCAAACGGGGAAGAAAAACGATGGCTCTGGCAGACCGATGCGGCCTCGCCAGCTGTTCCTCTTGTCCTCTATACTTCACTCCTCTCACCCTCTGAGAGACAGTGCTGTAAGGTGGTATCAATATGATCTGCAGCTGAAGGCAACTGAGTGCCCACCTCTGTCCTCCCTTTGGAATCCATCACCTCAGTATCTCTCTCTCTCTCTCTCACTTTTTCCGTCTCTCTTTCCGTCTCTGTAACTGCGGCTTCCTTACAAAGTCATAGCCTGCCACTGAGAATAGCTGCTAGTCTTTTAAGTCAACAAGCAGGCTAGTTAGAAAGTCAATTATGAGTGTGTACACTCCCTCATAGATATCTTGGCAAGCTCCTTTCTTCCCATTTAAATGGCACAAATGTGGAACTTTTTTGGATCACGCTTATCATGCACAACTCCAAATCAGACAAAAAAGTTGGGTCGGTATGGAGTATGAACCTAAGATATTTCTGTTTTATGTGGTAAACTTCATGCCATTTGTTAATATACAGTGACAGTGGTGCTTTAAGTTTTTAAATATGCCCTAAAACATCATGAGATTTTCACACAAGTCCTAAAAGTAGATAAAGAGAACCCAGATAAACAAATGAGACAAAATATTATACTTGGTCATTTATTTATTGAAGAAATGATCCAATATTACATATTAGTGAGTGGCAAAAGTATGTGAGCCTTTGCTTTCAGTATCTGGTGTGACCCCCCTGTGCAGCAATAACTGCAGCTAAACGTTTCCTGTAGCTGTTGATCAGTCCTGCACACCGGCTTGGAGGAATTTTAGCCCATTCCTCCGTACAGAACAGCTTCAGCTCTGGGATGTTGGTGGGTTAGCTGCTCGCTTCAGGTCCTTCCAAAACATTTCCATTGGATTAAGGTCAGGACTTTGACTTGACTATTCCAAAACATGAACTTTATTCTTCTGTAACCATTCTTTGGTAGAACGGCTTGTGTGCTTAGGGTCGTTGTCTTGCTGCATGAGCCACCTTCTCTTGGCCTTCACCTTCACCTTCTCAAGCCATTTAAACTCTGATTGGTTTGGGTCAGGATTTTCTTGCTTTGGCCTTGTGGCACTAATTGAGGTGCTGTGATGAGCTCAGTGGCTCTGGAACACTAATAAAAACATCATGTGCTCAAGTCTCAGCACTGCCAAGTTGCCTCTGTTGGACCCTAGTGTAAAGCCCCTTAACTTTTAAGTTTAACTTTTAACAGTGCTGCTTGTCCACTGGACATGACAAATCCATATACTCATGATTTGTCTCATGACGCATTTGAATTTGAATCAAACTGAATTAGCTCATTCATGTACTTTCTTACCCACTCAATCCTTTGCAGGGTCGTGTGAGAGCTGGTGCGAGAGCTGGTGGTATTGAGCGCAATGTGGAACAAACCCTAGACAGGGTGCCAGTCCATTGTAGGGTACACACATGCACACACTATGGACACTTTGGAGACACCAGTTAACATAACAGGTGTCTTTGGACTGTGGGAGAAAAAAACAAAAGTACCTGGAGTAAACCCACATGGACTCAGGGAGGACTTGCATACACACAAAGGACCCAGACCACTCTACCTGGGATGTTGGCAGTGCTACCCACCGAGCCACCATGCTGTCCCAATAATGAATTACCCATTCTAAATTTAGTTACCCTTCCCAGACTTGGTATGTTAATTATGTCAAAAATTAATATCAGGACTTTAGCTTTGTACATTCTATTCTCTTTAAACCGCATCATTAATATGGGACCACATGATCAAGTTCACTTATGAGACAACCTAAAAATAACCTGTGTATTTTTTCCAGATGTTGTAGCTACTACATGTTTGCCTTTCTATGGTAGCACGTTCCAAAGCAGTCGTAATCCCAAATGGTTTCCTGCTCTCTACATCTGTGCACTACAACAAAATGACTTTTGCACCCTAGATGGTGTATCATGTAGCCGGTATGAAGTAATTTTGGATTTGCCCAACCGGCTATGTTTGTAACTGTTGCATTTGCTAATGGCTGAACGTTTAAATATTGTGGCTTTTACTGATTATTTTCAGCACAGTTCATGAATATTCATCTCGATCTGGTCGAACCAGAAACTGAAGTGTAAGAATATGATAGGATTTGATTTTGGATGTTTTCAGACACCAGGGGCCTCATTTATAAAACTCTTCGTGGATTCTGGAGCGGAAGTGTACACAAAACCAGGAAATGGTGTGCATAGCAAAAAAATAAAACAATAAAACCTTGTGTATGCACACCTGTATGCCTTTTCCTTGTTATAAATCGTGATCTTCTCCAAAATGTGAGTAGGTGAACGAGCCTCTTGTTCTACCTCCTTAAGTCAAGTCAAGTCAAGTCAGATCTATTTATATAGCGCTTTTACAATGGAGCATTGTCTCAAAGCAACTTTACAAGTTTAGATTATCTCCTAATAACTACGTCCAATCCCAAATTGAGCAAGCCTAGGGCGACAGTGGCAAGGAAAAACTCCCTAGTTCTAGGAAGAAACCTTGGGAGGACCAAGACTCAAAAAGGGACCCAACCTCCTTGGGCGGCGTAGATGTTAAATCTAATCTATCTCCTTACCACCCACACTTATCAATATATGGTCAATGCAAATTACCTCATGAATATTTCAATGGAGCATGTCCCATTCATTTCTGATTGAGGTATTAGTGACAGTGGACAGTGACAGCAAAACAGAAAATCTGAAGAATGTGAGGTGGAAGTTCTTGTTTCAGAGATCAAAGCAAGAAAAAAATGTGTTCTTGGTGACCTTGGTAATGGCAACAACAAGAAATGTAAGTTTGTTCAGTGGCAACATGCAGTGTTAGTTCTAGAAGCCGCACTGTTGCAGAATAAAAGTGGTCAGACCTAAAAATCAATGCAAAGAAACGAATTGCTTCACAGGCAGAGTGTAACTGGTGAAGTAAAGCCCCCACCTCCACCCTCACGTCCTGTGAGAATCGCTTCAGTAGAACCCCTCTTAAATGGTGCTATGAGTGAAAGAGGCAGATACTGAATGATACTGACTGAAACTGATGATAAGCCTCGTACAAGAAAACCAGGTAAACGTGTGTCTGTCTATATGTATGTACAGTGGTGCTTGAAAGTTTGTGAACCCTTTAGAATTTTTTATATTTTTGCATAAATATGACCTCAGCTTTTCAAACTAGTCCTCAAAGTCCTCAAAGTAGATAAAGAGAATCCAGTTAAACAAATGAGACAAACTTATTATACTTGGTCATTTATTTATTTATTTAGTGGAAAATGATCCAATATTACATATTAGTGAGTGGCAAAAATATGTGAACTTCTAGGATTAGCAGTTAATTTGAAGGTGAAATTAGAGTCAGGTGTTTTCAATCAATGGGATGACAATCAGGTGTGAGTGGGCACCCTGTTTTATTTAAAGAACAGGGATCTATCAAAGTCTGCTCTTCACAACACATGTTTGTGGAAGTGTATCATGGCATGAACAAAGGAGATTTCTGAGGACCTCAGAAAAATAGTTTTGTTGATTGCCTCCTCAGGGTTGGAAAAGGTTTTACAAAACCATCTCTAAAAGAGTTTGGAAACCTCACCAATCCACAGTCAGACTGATTGTGTACAAATGGAGGAAAATTCAGGACCATGTTACCCGCTCCCCAGGTTTTGGGTCGCCAACCAAAGATCACCCAAGAGCAAGTTGTGTAATATAGTTTGTGAAGGTCCACAAAGACCTCCAGGTAACTTTCTAAGCAACTGAAAAGGCCTCTTCCCTCATTGGCCTAATGTTAATGTTCATGAGTCCACCATCAGCAGAACACTGAACAAAATGGTGTGCATGGCAGGGTTTTTGCACGGAGAAAGCCCACTTGCTCCTCCAAAAAGAAAGAAACCTTGCTGCTCGTCTGCAGTTTTGGAAATAAAGATCACGTTGGACGAGCCGAAAGGCTTATTGAAGAATGTTTTGGTGACGGATGAGACCAAAATCGAAATTTTTAATGTTTGGAGAAAGGAAAATACTGCATTCAAAAAAAAAGCCCCCCAGGATAAGACCTTATCCCATCTGTCCCATCTTGTGAAACATGGTGGTGGTAGTTATCATGGGCCTGTTTTTTAGTAGGCTTGCATCTCTTCTTGGCATGAACGCTTGGGCCCATCCATTGATGGACATGAATGCTGAAATTATATCAGAGGAATTCTAAAGGAAATGTCAGGACCCATCTGTTCCCATGAGAAACTGAATCTCAAGAAGAAGTTGGGTCCCCAGCATGCAAGACAAACCCCCTAAAGCAACACAAGCCTTGTTTTCTACCCAAAAGAAATTAATAAAGAAAAAAAAGTTCATGGTTTTGGAATGGAAAAGTCCAAAATCCCTGACCTTTTAATCCAAGGGAAATGTTTGTGGAAGGACCTGAAGTGAACCCAAGCTAATGTGAGAAAATATCCCACCAACCATCCCAGAGCTGAAGCTGTTTTCTGTACTGAGGAATGGGCTAAAATTCCTCCAAGCCCGTGTGCAGGACTGATTCAACAGTTACAGGAAACCGTTTAGGCTGCAGTTTAATTGCTGCACAGGGGGGGGGGCCACACCAGATACTGAAAAGCAAAGGGTCCACAATACTTTTGCCAACTCACTAATATGTGATATTGGATCATTTTTTCCTCAATAAGACCAAGAGTATAATATTTCCTGTCTCCTTTGTTTAACTGGGTTTCTCTTTGTCTACTTTTAGGACTTGTGTGAAAATCTGATGATGTTTTAGGTCACATTTATGCAGAAATATAGACAATTCTAAAGGGTTCACAAACTTTCAAGCACCACTGTACATGCATACAGACAGCCACACGTACACGTTTGTATAAAAGCTCATTTGTCAGCATTTCAAATGTTGCATTGATTTGCATTTGTTACCCAGCATCTGAGAACAAAGGCACATGGGAATATAAAAAAGTGGCATTTAAATCTTATCAGTAAACAGTTTCAGCTTACAGTTATGTGTCTTTATTTCAAATGTCCAAAAGTGTTTATTTTAATGATAGACGTTTTATAATAAAAATGCAAAACTCGGACTGTATTAATTATAGATTTAAATGCCACGGTTTTTATATTCCCACGCACCTTCAGTGGAGGTTGCGTTCTCAGATGCTGGATTAGAAACGCAAATTAATACAATTACAGCAGTTGAAATACTGACAAATGAGCTAAAAGAAATAAAAGGTATAATGTCTGAAAAATTTAAACAACATTAAATGAACTTAAGAATGTCAAAAATGTATCTTTTGCGCTGAAGTATGGTTATTCACAACTGACATAACACGTCCTTATGCAGTTGTTCAGAGCAATTAATGTCAATCCCTAAAACCAGGCTAATGAACTGGTGTACTTTAATAAATCAGTTAATACATCAAACAATAGAATGCTTGGGTATGAATGTTGTTGTGACTTAGTTTACCAAAATGGAGCTTGCTTTGGTATGAACTGATGGCCTTGAACTGGTATGAACTTGCATTTAGCTGTGGTTCTTAGTTTTACCAGTGAGTGACGCCAGTTCCCGCTCTCTCCAAAATATGTGTATGGCTTGTGCAGATATACGCTCGTTTTCCCCGAGTATTTATTTATAAATCCCGGTTTCTGCTTGAGATGTTGCGTACGCACAATTCAGACCCATTTTTTGGTGTACGCACCATTTATAAATGAGGCCCCTGGTCTGTAGTTACAACTTATAGATGGTCTGGGTATTTCTCACCTTATTTATAGCACAATGTATTTGCTACCTTGGATGTTCTGATACTATTTGTTCAGTAAAACGGATATTTAAAGTGCAAAAGTGATTGAGATTTCTTTTCTGTGTTTTCAGCTTTAGTTCCTTTATTGCTGTCCCAATTGGAGTGTGAGTCATTTGCAGCTTGCTGCATTAGGTGTCCCATGTGGAGAAATTGTGTACTAAAATGTCCTCAGAGGACAATCACTCCTTGTTAAGGCCTTCTTTCTGATGTTAGCATCATGTGTTTAGCTTTCTTCACTAAGAGATAGGGAAAGTATAACGGTTTACGGTGGTTTCCTGAATTGACCTCTAGTGATATGGACTTTGCCATGCCATGCAGGAGGGGCTGAATTCAAAAGAAAGAATTTAAAAAAAAAAAGATTTATTTCCTAATTTCAGGCCACATTTTAAAATACTTTTTCATTTTAAATTATTTTGGATAATAAGTATTTGGTCACCCACAAACAAGCCAGATTTCTGGCTCCCACAGACCCTGTAACCCTTCCCCCTTATTTTTTGAGAATCTCTTCTGTTTCCCTCCCACTCGTTAACTTTAATTAATGGCAACCTGGTTTTTTGGAAACCTCGTTACTCCTTGTATAAAAAGACACATCCTGTCCACAGCCTCAAACAGTCAGAACCGCCCACCTCCAAACCGTGACCAAGACCCCAAAGAGCTGTCGAAGGACACCAAGAAGAAAATTGTAGACCTGCACCCAGGCTTGGGAAAGGAGTGAATCTACAATAAGCCAAGCCGGTTTGGTGTGAATGAATCAACTGTGGGAGCAATTGTAAGAAAAAAAAATGGAAGCCATTACAGAAGACCATTGGAATAATCTTCCCCTCGATATTCTGGGGCTCCACGCCAAGATCCTCATCCCCCCATGGGTGTCACAATTGAATCATGAAGACCGTGAAGGCCAAAAAAATCCCCAGAACTAACATGAGGGAACCTGATGATGACCTGCCAGGAGCTGGGACCAAAGTTAACAAAGCTACCATCAGTAACACACTATGGAATGCCCGAGAGGGACTCAGATCCTGCCAGTACCAGCGTGCCCCCCTGCTTAAGCCCAGTCATGTCCAGGGATGGCGGCCCGTTCTGAAGTTTGACCAGAGAGCATATGGATGATCCCAGAAGAGGATTGTGAGAATATCATGTGGTCAATGAAAACCAAAAATAAGAACTCCTTTTTGTAAAAAAACTTCAAACTCAATCCGTGTTTGGAGGAAAGAAGAAAGCCCCTGAATTTCCATCCAAGAACAACACCATACCTTAAATACTGTGAAGCATGGGGGTGGAAACATCATGCTTTGGGGCTGTTTTTCTGCAGAGGGGACAGGACGACTGATCCGTGTTAGGGGAAGAATGAACGGGGCCATGTATCATGAGATTTTAAGCCAAAATCTCCTTCCATCAGTGAGAGCATTGAAGATGGAACGTGGCTGTGTCATCCAGCATGACACTGAACCCAAACACAACGCTCGGGCAACGAAGGAGTGGCTCCGTAAAAAGCATTTCAAGGTCCTGGAGTGGCCTAGCCAGTCTCCAGACCTCAACCCCATAGAACATGTGTGGAGGCAGTTGACCTCTGTCATTGCCAGCAAAGGTTATGTTACAAAGTATTGAGTTGAACTTTTGTTGTTGACCAAATACTTATTTTCCACCATAATTTACAATTAAATTCTTTAAAAACCCTACAATGTGATTTCCTGGATTTTTTTTCCTCATTTTGTCTCTCATAGTTGAAGTGTACCTATGATGAAAATGACAGACCTCTCTCATCTTTCTAAGTAGGAGAACTTGCACAATCAGTGGCTGACTAACTTTTTTGTCCCACTGTAGAGAGTTCACTATTTTCACTGTTTTACTGTCCCTGGAAAAAAGTAAGCTGCTCTTTTTGGCCCATTTTTTTCGTGATGCAGTGCAGCTATGTATCGATACGTGGGATGTGTCCAGGAATGAATTTAAGTCTCCTTGTTGCAAGCCGTTGTGGGTAATACCAAGGTTTAATCCCATTAATTACTGCTATTGTACATTTTGTGGTGGTTCACTTGCTGGTAGTGTAATCTTCACGTTTATGCCTAACATGTGTACAACATTTAAACCACTGACTATAAAAGTATTCCTGTTTTAGGAGAGGTGGGTGTCTAGCACTGTTACATTTAGTGTTAATTCTTTTGATGCCTCTTTGTCATATAGCACATTTTAAGGAGTCCATCAACAGTACTACCGATATTTGGTAGTCAAATCTAAATGAGAACAAATGTAAAAACATAATTAACAATATTCAAAGGGAAGATGAGCTATCGGACAGGCGTATGCTCAGGATACCGTATAAAATCTGTAAAACCCATCAATTCTTCCTGACTAACATTTTTTTTGTAATGTCAATCTTATCACTGTCACTGGAGCTGAGGCACTGTTCAGAGTAATCCATCGACACTGAAGACCTTGATCTCTAGTGATGGTTGCTAAGCACAGTTTGTTGGGTTGCTTTATCCCTTCATATGCTTTATGTTCTGAGCGCTTTCAGCAGTGCTTTGTGATTGTGAAGGCTTTGTTTCAGTGCTGTAAAATTTTCTGGCACTGGTTGAAGGTCCAGCCCTTTTCAGTTTGCCCAGACTGCCACAAGCTTAGTGCAGCTACCTTTGGCATTCAACCAAGGCCTATATTTGAAGCCCGCTGATTGAAGTATAATCCATTTTCACTCCCCTTTTCTTTTCTCATTTCTCTTCTGGGTCCTATCCAGCAGGATAAAGGCCTGAGGACAGATCCCCATCTGCAGTGCCTCCAAACAGTTGCACTCCTGCAATCCCTGTTTAACAGCTATACGTGCTTGTCTAAATAACTACGGTGTTTACCCCAGTGCTTCCATGCTGTACCCTGCCATAGACCACATACTGTATGTATGTACTGAAGGATCTTAGGATCATTGACCCCGTCTCAGTTTGCCATGAATGATTTTCTGTCTTGTCAGCCTTTTTTACGCCTGGCTGATCACGAGGAAACTAAAGACAAATTAAGATAATTGGGGACTTAGGGAAGCTTTAATGTCTGAATTTTGAATGATGCTGGGTTTTTTTCCTCTGATATCACACTTGGGGTTAACTGAATGCTGTCAACTACTATCGGGAATTTTAGGTCCGAGTTGGGTGCCCGTTTCATTTGTTCTGAGTAGAATTATATCTAGGTTTGCAGTATGTAGTCACCCATGACAAAGCAGCCATCCATTTTAGTCTCTCAAAGCATTTTGTGTAATTTATTTATTTTCAAAGATCAAGCAGTAGCATTGGCTGTCACCATGGCAATGGCACAGTGCCTAATAATGTCTCTGAGCTGGTATGAAGACATGTTGAGGGTATAAAACATAAAAATGCTACAGCACTGTCTGAAGGGCTGCGTTTTCACAAACATGAACATGGATAACATGTCAGTCCTTTAAAGGCTCAGGTACAGCGTTGAGTTGAAAAAAAGAATAAGATTATCAGTAATGGAGCAGAGCTCAAAGTCTCAGAAAAACAACAAACAGCAAAAAGAAACCATTGGCCCATTTCTCTATAGACAAACGTCCACTCAACAACACATCTCTGTGAATCTCAAACTTCACTTTGATATGCAGCGCTTATTAACGGTTCTTTCTAGTACTTTCCCTGAAGTACAGTCCCAAGAGGTTATAGTCCACCATGTCTTTAGTCGATATAAGGCTCTGCCCTTTCAGAAAACTCAAAAGGGGTACAAGATTATATTGCCAGGCCTTCATGGATGTTTCATCCATTATTCTTCTGAACGTTTTCTTTGTTCTCTGCTGCGTGTTTTTCACCTTTATGTAGTGTCATAATTTACTTTAAGCTTTTATTTAATGTGTGAAAACCCTCTAGTTATGTGATAGAATTGTCTTAAACCTCTAGTTGTGATTTTTTTTGTAGTCAGCAGGCGCATTTGTGTGCTGCCTTTAGATAGGTGGCGTGACTGGAACTTAACAACATGAAGGAGATTGAGAATGGCACACCAAGTCACAAGAATTAGCCAATTAGACACAGGAGCTTACCCCTAAAAAGATACACCATACTCAAAGTACACAGAAAAAAATATGCCATCAAACTACTCTCTTGCATAACCCAAATATCACCCTCATCCATTTTAAATAAAAATGTAGGAGCATATCTGTCAGTGGTTTCCCAGGCTAATGTAGCTTGTGGTTTCACTTTGGAGAAGAAATACGTGTGATAAAACTATAGTTGTCACTCTGTGAATGTCATGACTTCGTATGGCATCAGCATCTTCTGAAAACCTTATCTAACCGCAAGACTGCTGCTAGGCATCATCTTGTTTCTTGCCTGGTTTTAATTCTTCACGTTGTTAGCAAGATGTGCTCTAAAATATTTAACTCTAGTTCCAGGTCCAAACAGTGCAGCTCGTTTGCAGCAAGACTCCCATCACTCTTTGGATACTGATATAGTGAGTTTTGTGATTTTAGCGTAAGAATATGTCTCACGTTTTGAACCAGGAATTTGGTTCCAGTATGGTAAGTCACCCACAGCAGCGGTGTTTGTGCAAAAGATCGACTCCATCTCAAACAAACCATATGCATTTGTTTTTCCCTTCACTGTATTCCTTAATTGTACCAACATGTGTTAATTAAATGTAGCTCCCAGAGGATTTAACCTCGTCCCTGTTGCCTTCTGTTTATATTTCCAAACATTTATATAAAGCGTAAACAAGAGTGAGCAATTGAGCTGAATATAGGGAGAACAGTTTGGAGGATCTTATAGGATGTGTGTCTTTTGGTATAAAGCTGGCAGGTTAGGTTGTGAACTGATAATGAAGTCACTCACACCAATTATTTTTGCCTCGGCTCTGCAGCTGTAAAGTGTGTCCATGTAAGTGTTTTACACAGTTCTACCTTGGAGGATTGAAAATGGAGCACTTCTCTCATATATACAAAGCTAAAATAAGATCGCACAGTAACATCACCATATGATCTAACATGCACGTCATCTGGCACATTTTTCACAAGTCTTAAAAGCGAGACCTGCTTCATTTAGTGTATCTCACTCTGATTGCTTTGTGTTTTAAAAAACCTACTTAGTTTTGGTAACTTTACCTTTTATTTCTAGTGGTGCTTCAGTTTGCGAAGTTTATTCAAAAATGTGACCTAAATTGTCAGTAGATTTTCACTCAAGCTACATAGAGAACCCAGTTTAACAGACCATGCAGAAATGTTATTATTGGTCATTTATTGAGGAAAATGATCCAGTATTACATATCTGTAAGTGTGAGCATCCGTTGTGGCCTCCTTGTGCAGCGCTAACTGCAATGAAATGCTTCTGGCAGCAATTGATCAGTGTTGCCTAATGGTTTGAAGGAATTTTGCTAGGTGACTTACAGGTGATATGGTTCTGGACTATGGACCAGAAGGTCCAGGGTTCAAATCCCGCCTCTGCCAAGCTGCCACTATTGGGTTCTTGAGCAAGGCCCTTGACCCACAATTGCTTGGATTGTAAGACTGTACCAATTGTAAGTCGCTCTTGATGAGGGCGTCTGCTAAATGCTGTAAATGTAAATGTCCTGACATTTTGTTTTAGATTTGCTCCCATATTTCAGAATTTATTTTTCCATTAATGATGGCAAGCCGCCCTTGCCCAGGTTCAGCAAAGACGGGATCAAATCATGATGCTACCACCACCATGTTTCACAAATGAGGAAAGTTCCTTTCTCTGGGTGTAACGCTAACTAAAATTTCTATCTTGGCCTCATACACCCACAAAACATTTTCCCAGACTTTTCCCTGTGAGTTTTAGCAAACTGCAGATGGGCAGCAATTGTTTTTGAAGAGCGGTGACTTTCTCTTTGCAACCCTGACATCCACAACATTGTTGTTCGGTGTTCTCCTGACGGTGTAGTGTACTGGTGAATATTAACATTAGTTCGTGAGAGAGGCCTTTAACTGTTTAGAGGTTCTCCTGGGATCCTTTGTAACCTCGTAGACTGTCACACACATTTCTGTTGCAGTCATCTTCTGTTGCTTGTCCTCTTCTGAGGAGGGTAACGGTGGTCGTGAATTTCATATACTTGTACACAGACTGTGGTTTGATGGAATCCAGTCTCCTTTCCTGAGCTCCTCAGAAATCTTTGTTCATGCCATGGTACACTCCCATGTATGTGTTGTGAAGGATCAGGCCTTGATAGATCCCTTTTATATACAACATTGTACCCACTCGCTGATTGTCATGCCATTGATTGAAAACACCTGATTCATTCTGGAGGTTCACATACTTTTGTCACTCGCAGATGCATAATATTTACATTTACATTTACAGCATTTAGCAGACGCCCTTATCCAGAGCGACTTACAATTGGTACAGTCTTACAATCCAAGCAGTTGTGAGTTAAGGGTTTGCTCAAGGACCCAACAGTGGCAGCTTGGCAGAGGTGGGATTTGAACCCTGGACCTTCTGGGCCAGAGTCCAGTACCTTAACCGCTAGGCTGCCACAGTCCCATAATATCTGTTCACAAGATCACTTTCTTCTTCAAATAAATGCCAATTATAATCTCTTAGGGTGGTTTGCTAAATTTTGGTCTTTTTATGTATAGTACTTGTAAGGCTGGTGTGAAAATCTGGTGTTTTCGATGATTTATGCAGAAATATTGAAAAATCTAAAGGGTTCACAAACTCTCAAGTGCCACTAGATATTTAATTAAAGGTTGACAATTGACTACACCTGTACACTGTCTCGGTCCTACAATTATTTCATCAGCCTGTAATGTGGCAGCAGTAGAGGGGCCTAAATCAGGCATGCACAATCAAGAGTCTCAGTTAGATCACATGTCCTGGAAACTCTGACGCTGGATGTGAATGCTAAGTGCCTTTGACTGTGGCATGGTTGTTGGTACCAGACCGAATGGTTGAGGTGTTTTCTGAAACTGCTGCTCTGCTGGGATTTTGACACAGAGGCTGTAGAGTTTGCACAAAGATGTGTAAAACAAAAAACATCCAGTTATTGGCAGGTCTGTGAGCATCAACGCCTTGTTGATAATAGAGATCAGAGGAAAATTGCGAGTGCTGTTCATGCTGACAGGGAGGCCACAGCTATTTCAATAAGCGCTCTTTTCAACAGCGGCGATCCCGAAAATCATCTCTTAATGCGCCACACTTTGAGGCAAATGGGCTACAGCAACACATCTGACAACTCTGCTGTCACTGAACTGCAATCGGAGGCTCTAGTGAGCGCAGACACGCTAAAACAAGTCAAGCTGCTACTGGCTGTATAATGGTGCGAGCTAATGATGATGTGTAATCAAGTGTGATTTTGATACCATTCTGAAACAGCTCTACTAGTGGCATTCTGCTCTCCAGCTACAGGTGCTCCCAGCAGTGTAGTAGTAAAAAAAATAATAGTATTGTTGTGGGAAGATGTGTCTTGTAACAAATGTTGGAGAGAGCTGTATTAAGAATTGAAATCAATTCACATTTTGAATATTCAGAACATTCGATTGTAAAGACACAGAAGCAGCAATGGACACGTGTGAACGTATGCATATGGAACGGATCCACGTACGATCATGCAGTCAGGTTACCTGGTTGTGAAGGCTCTCCGCTCTTCCAAGTGATTTTGGGGTGGGTTTGCTCGTGCAGAAACGGTCCACAAAACTTTCACAGGCAAGAATTTGCACAAAAAAATGGGAATGGCATCTCTGCTGATTAACACATGCTTGAATGCTCAGACAGGGCACACACAACTGATTGCTGAGCCTTTGTTGGCCGCATCCCTTTCCGTCTCTCTCCCCCACATCTCTCCAGGCTCTAGTACGTGTGCTGTGGGAGCCCTTGATGTGAGTGAAGGTGATGGACGAGTACTGAGATTGCACCGGTGCTTCCCTTATGCTGAGCCAATTTTCTCCCTGATTTGGTGTTTCTTCTTTGCATTTGCATTGGTTCCTCTCCTCTCAACTGTTGAAGTCCCGTTGCATTGCCCGCATATCACACAGTACTCCCAAATGGATATTAGGGCTTCGCTGCTCTTATTTAGGCTGGGGTGGTCTCTTGATGTCCTTGTTTAATTACATGCTTGCATATACACTTGGTATTTTCCCCTCTAGCCTGGTGACATTTGGCTTTTTGTGGTATATACTCCCACATAGTGCTTGGACCTTTCATCCCCGCACTCGCTTCAGGGGTTCTTTCTCATCGCCTGAATGTTATTATAAAGCAAGTTTTCACTGCGTACACACACACACAGTCTATGACATTTGTGTAGAATATGGACTACTTGGATTCTGAGGGGGTTTTTGGCCAGATGCTCAGGCTGTTTGAGTAATGCAATATTAAATATTTGTTGTTGTGGGCAGTATTACTCGCTTAGTTTAAAGGGCTTTTTTTTTTTTCTTATAAAAGTCCGTGACACGGGAATATGGGTGTGAAAAAGAGGAGGAAAAATCTGAGTTGTTTGTCTGATGCCAGTGTGGGTATGCTAAAGTATGATAATGCAATGTACATAATTCATTTTGTTCAATTTGGGTCAAGGGTTTTGGCATTCAGGAGTGGAATGCAATTAACCTCACTTCTAGCCAGATACAAATTTCGTCTAAATTACACTTCAGAAGCAGCTAAATATTTATTCAGTTGCTTCACCAGCTTTCTAATGTCCATCTGTCTAGGTATTTAACTATCATGATCATACCAATGTGCCTTTAGCCTTTGTTATTAAAAGTTTTGTACTCTTTTTCTTCATGGCTAGTTACCAAAAGCAGTGTGTTGCAAAATAATGAAGGCCAATTTGGCTGCTCTCCCATAGCCATGTTAATATTTCTTGCAAAGCCCTTGCTGCAACCTCGTTTTAATATTGCATGATGGACATTTGCTTGATTTTGTTTGTTTGGAATGGAAGATTGAACGGGTTTGCAGGATGCTTACACAGGCCTACTTGTATTGATGATGATAGCAAGCTAGAGAACGTTGGCATCATCACTGCAATATATAGATGAGTTGTAGAATTATGACTCTGGGGTTCAGCTCTCGGTGGATTTGGAGGTGATTCTCTCCTCTTAGTCCACCAAAATAAAGAAGGTAAGTAGAAGTGCTCTTAACTCAGAGTCTCTGAGAGTCTCTTAGCTGTGTGAAGTGTGCTGCACTGAATTGCCATTTTAAAAAGTCCATATAATCAGTTTAGGTGAACTAGAGGCTAGTATTGATTCTTGCAAAACAAATGGCGTGAGCTAGGGTTTTTGCACTGCTGCAGTATGGATGGGCTTTGTGAATGACAAAAATGTTTGGTTGCATCCAAAATCCCTTTATATATTGTGCTTAACTCTTGTCTTAGTTTGTACATTTATTAAAACAAAAACTCATTTCTTAGTTATATTCTGCATACACAGAGTATATAACATCAAATATCGCTAATTCAGATATTCAGTATACACGTATACAATTTTATTATTCCCATATGAGAACTTTTTCACTTTTGCAACTTGGTCATGCAGATTGGTGTGGGTGTCTAAGTACAGTGTGTTCATTGACTGATTAAATAAGTACTCCTTCAAACAGAAGACACTCAGGAACAACCAGAAATCTTTCTTTTTCATCTCAGTTTTATTACTGACTGTACAGAAATTCATTTACATCACGTTTGACGCAGACTGCTAATCATATATGCAGATAGATTTGAGATTCTCCTAATGTGTCCATTTTCATTTTCCTGCAGAGGCTACGCAGTAATATTTCCGAGTACATCAGAGAGCCTTAACCGTTTCTGCATGCGTTTTTCTCAAAGTTTAGAGGTTGTGTTATGGGGAGATCATTAATTCGTATCAACCCATAACAGGTGGAGTTCTGAAGAGGGAGAGCTAACATGCTTCCCCTGAAACGCTGAAGAGAGCCACCACAGCTTTTCCTACAGTCACTTGTGGAACTCCATAGGGCAATACTACTACGGTCTGGTCTGGTCTGAATAGCTTGGCCCCCATAGTTGATTAGAATAATATGAACTGTCCATCATGATATGGTTTTCCTCATAACAATGTAAACATGTGCTATGGGATAGCAAGCAGCAGGCTATGTTTTAATATGACACTATGATATAGTTTCGAAAGTAAGAACGTTTACAACTTTTACCAACATATCGGCTTGTGTATTTTTTCCTGATTGCTTTAAAACGTTTCCAAATGCAGAGTTTATCCCTTCACTCCTGTGCCCGGTGAGACCTCTGACAAGCAGTGCAACAAAATTCAGCAAGGGTACATAGAGTGGCTTTTCAAAAGAAACAATAATAAAATGTGAGCTCACTTCTGGAGATAGCTCGCTAGACATTCTTCTCCTTAGAGCTCAGATAGCGTAACATGTTAGGCGACTGTAAAACCTATAGCTGAAATTCTGAATTGCTTCGTTAACCAACTCTGAAGCAACAATTTTGGAAGCTGTCTTTGGCCTGCAGTTGATGGTGCTAAGTGCCCTTTGGCACACTCAGACTTCCTCAAGAAAGATTGTGTGCAGTAGAGAGTTTTAAGCTGGCAGATCCAGGGCTGAGGATTCCGTTAACGCCTCATCAATTTCCTTTATTACCTGCTCAAAAAAAGTTCTCTGTGCAGAGACAGAAGCTATTCTTAGGTCTTTACCCAATTGCATTCTTAAATGCATTTGCTCCCCTTTTTCTCTACTCCCCATCACTTTCATTTTCTCTTACTTTTTTAACTGAAAATCTCATTGCCTATTCACGCTCAGCTAGCTGAAATGCTTTCATTTACTGGCCTCAGTTGTTCAGAAAAATAGCTGCTAACATCTCGTCTCCGTGCTGTCCAGATTGTTTTCCAGGCTTAAATGCCTTAATGTTGGGATATAGGGATGTAATTCTCTAAGCCGAGGGTGTCTGTTTTTGTATTTTAACACCTGGGAGGCATAGCTATTATTTTAGTGTGGATTGTATTGTGTTCTGTGTCTTAATGTATCTACAGTGCCTATAGAAAATCCTCAAACACTATTGAAATCCTTGCTTTTGTCACGTTATACCATGAATATGAAAGTATATATTCTTTCCAGCTGTACTTGCACATTATAGCCTTCAAATTGAAAGTGACACTTGAAAAATTCTGCTAAAGTATTATCATTTAATGTGTACAATACCTGGTTTGGATAAGTAATCAGTCCTTTAGAGTAGCCATTATAAACTTGCTCAGGTGCAACCAATCGGCTCCAGATCGCACACCAGGCTAACAGGCCTACACCTGACATTAATTGTAGTGGTTTTAATTACTTCAGAATAAATCCAACTGCTCCTCGAAGGATTCCTCTACTAGTAGTGCATGGTAGCACACAATCACCTTGGTCAGAAAGGTCCATTCAAAAGGGCTTTGTGATAAAGTTGTGGAAAGGCACAAGTTAGGAAAAGGATAAAAAGATTTCAGAGGCTTTAATTATCCCTGTGAGTACCGTTCAGAGCATTATCAAGCAGTGTAAAGTGGATGGCACCACGAAGACCTTGCCAAGATCAGGTGGCGCTCCCAAGCTAAGAGGTTACTGCTCAGGGAGCTTTGAAGGACTTACAAGTCTGTATGGCTGAGATTGGTCATTCCGTGTATGTGACAACAATCTCACACCCTTTACACAAAGCTGCCAGCCTATATGGCAAGGCAGCAAGAAAAAAAACACTTGGAAGACTCTAATGCCGCGTGGTAAAAGGTTTTATGGTCAGATGAAACCAAGATTGAACTTTTTAGACTGGATTCCAAGCGGTATGTTTGGCGAAAACCAAACACAACAATCAAATGCACCATGCCTACCGTGAAGCATGGTGGTGGCGGCAACGTTGTGTTATGGGGTGTTTCTCTTCAGCAGGAACTGGGCAACTGGTCAGGACTGAAGGGAAAATGGATGCTACCAAGTACACCCAAATTATTGAGGATAACATGCGGGTCGCTCTGCTAGACAGCTGAAAATGGGAAGGAGGTTCACCCGAAACACACTGGCAAAAGACAAAACGGGTGCTTAAGGAGTTCTTAATCCGATAGAAAATTGGTGAATGGACTTTGAGAGAAATTTGACTCAGTTCTGCCAGTTTTGCAAGGAAGAATGGGCATATATTCCCTTGTCTATGCAAAGCTGGTAGGGACGTAGCCAAGCAGATTGATGGCTGTAATTAAAGCAGAAAGGTGGCTCTACAAAGTACTAAATCAGGGGACTGATCACTTTTCCAACCCTGTTATTTGAGTTGTTCCTTTTTATAAATTCATTTTCAGACTTTTTTTCTCATTACTTGAATGTTTTAAGGCCAAAAGTGTAAATAAAGTAGGGGGAAAGAAAAGAATTGTTTTTCTGCGTTCTGATTTCATTCAAGTAATGCCTGTTAGACATGTAACAAAGACTGTTGATCAGTCTTCAGTGATGACGCCTCGTGGCTCCGTGGCTATAACATCTGAATAAAATAACATTGGTATAAAACAAGGCTTTGAGATCTATGAGCACCCCCTTCGAAGAGGGAAAAATAAGCATCCCTTATGTCACATGGTGCCCATGGCTTTGAGCTGCCATTTCAGCATAGCTAGGATTCTTATCATGGTAAGCGTTCCACCGTGGCACGGCTTGTACAGAGAGAAATAGAGGTTGCTCTTGCTGTGTTTTTAACACCGCTATGCGTTTCTGTGTTGACAGAGAAGGTCAGGCAACCCTGTCCTGCAGTGGGTCCGATTCTGATGTGTGAAAAGGTCATTCTGTCATCCACTCAGTCATTCTGTTTCTCCGTTTCACTTGGTCTGAATTTCTCTCCCTCTCCCTCTCGGTCTGTGCCTTTCTGTCTTTCGCTGTTTTGTTCTCAGTTTAGACACATGGGGTCTCTGTCTAGCCTGAAGGATACACACAGTTACATAAATTTGCACTTAGTCTTTCAGGCTTCAACAAGCCTCTTTATCTTTTTCTTTCATCCGCTCCCTGGCTGTCTTTCTCATTCCTCATTTTTGCTTCATTCTTTATGTTCACTGTCGTATATGGTCGGCCCTTTCTCTTCTCTCCGTCTCCGTCTCCCACCCCATAAGTGTAAATTAGTGTTTTAGTCTTAAGTTTTGGGAGAAGCCTGTACTGCGTTTTAGAAAGCCATATAATTGGATCTGTGTAAAGAAAGGAGCCTTAATTCCAGGAATAAGAAATGCAGTGCTAATGGCAAGCTGCCGGCAAGGAAAGAATAGTAGTAATAATTAAAAAGCTAATTAATTGCATTTTATTGTACAAGTGTGCAGGAATTGTGCCTGTAATAATGAATTATGTGAAAGGAACTCCCTATGGTCTGGAGCTATAATTTGCAACATAGACCGAACAGAGGGAGGAACAGCAGCGGGTAGCTTTAAATGTACTGACTTGTCGGGTTGCATATGAGTCTGTGGGCTCTTGATTTCCGTGCAAAATTGGCTCAAATGGCCTCCACAGTCACAGGATCTCAGTCCAGTAGAGTACCTTTGATATGTGGTGGAATGGGAGATTTGTGTCATGGATGTGTAGCCGACAAATCTGCAGCAGTTGCTCGATGCTGTCATGTCAGTGTAGTCCAAAATATCTGCACATTGTTTCCACCTTAAATCTATGCCATTAAGTATTAAGACGGTTCTGAAGGCAAAAGGGGGTCGAACAGTACTGGCAAAGTGTACCTCAAAGTGGCTGGGAGTGTATATATCAGATGCTAACCGATACAACATAATTGAAGGTCTCTGACCTCTTCCCTTTCGTAGTGTGTGTTTGTTCCTTTGTTTTTGGAGAATTGTTCTTGCACAGCACACGTTCTACTGGAATTGTCAAGCTGTCAGTTTTAATCAGTGCTGGAAAGAGTCCTGTGTGTGTGGGCATGTGTGCATGGTAGTAAAAACATCCCGGTAATAGCTGCCTATTGATTTCTTGTGTGATATGTTTAATATATTCTTTTTGAAAAGGAGAATCACATATAAACTGGTTATCGTAGTCAAGCATTGTGTAAAAGTAATTGACATATGTTAGGTGTTTAAGGATATGTACGTAATGGGTACTTCACTATTATCAATGAAATAAGAATGGTTACCTGCATACACTTGGTCATTTGCCAGGTACACAGAGAGGTGTGTGTCTTGTGCATCAGAATCTGCAAGCTGACATGTACAGTGGTGGGTTTTGCTGTTTTGGCCTTTCGGATGTATGGCTCAGATAATGTGTTTGGTGTCCTTTGGCCAGTAGGTTTATATAGAGTGGGGCAAAAAAGTATTTAGTCAGCCACTGGTTGTGCAAGTTCTCCTACTTAGAAAGATGAGAGGTCTGTAATTTTCATCATAGGTACACTTCAACTATGAGAGACACAATGAAGAAAAAAAATCCAGGAAATCACATTGTAGGATTGAGACCAGGTAGGCACACACTGTAGCTGGTATTTTGGCCCATTCCTCAATGCAGATCTCCTCTAGAGCAGTGATGTTTTGGGGCAACACGGACTTTCAACTCCCTCCACACACGTTCTATGGGGCTGAGGTCTGGAGACTGTCTAGGCCACTCCAGGACGTTGAAATGCTTTTTACGGAGCCACTCCTTTGTTGCCCGAGCAGGTCTACAATTTTCTTCCTGGTGTCCTTCAACAGCACTTTGGTGTTGGCCATGGTTGAGTTTGGAGTCTGACTGTTTGAGGCTGTGGACAGGTGTCTGTTATACAGATTACAAGGTCAAACAGGTGCCATTAATACAGGTAACGAGTGGAGGGACAGAAGAAGCTTCTTAAAGAAGTTGTTACAGGTCTGTGAGAGTCAGAAATCTTTGCTTGTTTGTGGGTGACCAAATACTTATTTTCCACCATAATTTTACAATTACAAATTCTTCTAAAAATCCTACAATGTGATTTCCTGGATTTCTTTTTGTCATTGTGTCTCTCATAGTTGAAGTGTAGCTATGATGAAAATTACAGACCTCTCTCATCTTTCTAAGTAGGAGAACTTGCACAATCAGTGGCTGACTAAACACTTTTTTGCCCCACTGTACAACCGTTAGGACAAACTGTTAGGACGGTATTGAAAATGCAATTAAAGTAAATGCAGTCCGTATTTTACTTTGACTTTTATTTTATTGCAGGCAGCATAAACCCAAAATATTTCATTTTTTGACTGGTGAACATTATTTCATTTGTTAATAAACATCCATTCCTGCAATTTAGGCCTACAACCCATTCCAAAAAAAGTTGCCTCGGTAGAGCATATGCTGCTCTAAAATCTTTTTGTACTTTTCTGCAATCACAGAAATGTAAATGACCTTTGCCAAGGGCACTGACACAACCCCATACCATGACAGAGCCTGGGTTTTTGACTTGATGCTGATCACAGTCTGGATGGTCGTTTTCGCCATTGGTCAGGAGCACACGGCGTCCATTTCTTCCTGATTGCACTATATTGTCTGACCACAATACATGTTTTCACTGTGTAATGGTCCACCAGAGATGCCTCCCAGCCCAGAAAAGTCGATGCCACTTCTGGACATGTTTTTGCACAGTGAAGTTGTAAGTGGTATTTGTGAATGTAACTCTGTATTGTAGTGCTTGACAAAGGTTTGCCAAAATAATACCATGTGGTTCTATCAGCTATTCAATTATGTTTTTCATGTATTTGTTGCCAAACTGGAGATCCTCTGCTCATCTTTGGACTCCAAAAAGCCTTTCCTGGATACTGATTTTGTACCAATTCATGATTACAATCATTTAGTTTTCATTTACCTCATTATTAGCCCTAAATTGTCCATGTCCCGGCTTTTTTGGAATGTGTTACAGGCCTGAAATGCAGAAATGGATGGATGTTAACAAATTAATTGAAGCTGACCAGACAATGTGTACAGATGCGTGTTTTTGTTGTTCCAACTTTTGACTTTTACTATGACCTAGTAGTCTGGGCACCTTTTGTTTGGTCCTGTAAGTTTGATTAAGTCTGTGTCAGGGTGTCGGGGCTTTTGAAAGAATAAATGTCATCATTAAGATCATCATTGAGCTGCTTTGTTCTGTCAGAACGAAGTACTGTTTGTGCTCCTTTATTTGTGCACTGACTCAGTGTTCTGACATTAGCTGGAAATAGAACTGGAAATAAGGGCGTTTTACCATCACTACTTCTCATTGTAACAACCTCTTGCATGAGTAGTGAAACTGGACAGTTAAGTGTCAGCACTGTGGTGCCTAGTAGACCGAATTACCAAACCAGCACTGGAAGAACTTGTCGTGTAAAGCTCTTGGGAATGAGTTGCTAGTTCTTGTCCTTTTCTTTAATAGATTGCAAACTATGTATACTGTATTACTGATGTACATGTAGGTGATCTACAGTTGCTTAAGACTGACTTTTCAAAATCATTCCCTTGGATACTTGAACTGAGCACATTGTTCTAAAATGTTTCATGATTGTCTGTTCCTGAGTAGCTTGCCAAAAGGTGACTGCATGAAGTCAAGTCAGATTTATTTACGTAGCACGTTTTACAATGGAGCTTTGTCTCAAAGCAACTTCACAATTTTTGATTATCTTCTGAAATCTAATTCCAAACCCAAATTGAGCAAGCCTAAAGCCTGGTCTGCTCTGTTGCCAAAGACATCTATCTGATTAGTGGCCAAAATGAGTTGGACACAGCCCTAGCCTGGTATTACCCAAAAAAATGTTAATGCGATGGCTAAAAATTGTAAACGTGAGCTGCTACCAGTTAGCATATATAACGGTTACCCCATAAAATATCCTCAAAGGTTAGCGTTTTGTTTATTTTTGCACTTTTTAATAAACTAACAGATAACGACATTGTCATGCATTCTTAAGTAAGTGTGTACACTGCAAGAATGATTAAGGCTTAACCCAACTCAGAAATCGACATTTTAACACGTATATAACATGAGTATAAACACGTCTTTTGAGGTCTTTTCATACTTTCATGATGGAAAGTGGTGTAGAGTGCTAACACAAGTGAGGGAGTGCGTGTGGGCAATTTAAATTGGCATTGAGCAGTGTCTTAAAATCAATTTTCTGTTGACAGCTGTGGGCCAATTATGAGGAGAAGCCAACGGAAGAAGTTGCCCAGCTGTCTGAGGAGAAGGAGCGTGTGACCAACTACAGACCTGTCTATGTTACAGAGATCACAGACGGCCTGCACTTTTATACACAGGACATGGAAACAGGTCAGTCACATTAGTCTTGTGTTATTAGGTAATCAAGACAAGATCATAGTAATTTTGTTTAATCTGCTACGGTGATGTTGACAAATTGATCTGAAATTAGAACGTTTGCAAAGCAGCCAACAAATGCTGTGTTGTTTAAAATGTGTAGATTAGTAATAAGTAGTGTAAATGTCTTTTTTTTTTTGTATTATGGAAATATGGCTCTATGCTCTACTATATGAACGGTCCCATGCAGCCATGACTTCTAGAACATCTAGTGAGCCAGAAACATCTTTAGTAGTACAGGCAAAGTGATACATGAAGAGAATGAGCATGGTAGAGGTGACATCCCAAACAATGAAGATAACAGGAGAGGACGGCTAGTCTATGGATGGCTAGTTTGTGAATCTTTTAGAGTTTTCTATATTGTTGCATAAATATGACCTAATGTACCTAATGTAATTTAATTAGATAACAAGAACCCAGTTAAACTAACGAGCCAAAAATATACTTGGCAGTGTCTCATGGCATGAACGATGGAGATTTGAGGTCCTCAGGAAAAGAGATGTTGATGCTCATCAGGCTGGAAACAAAACTGGACTCCACCAGTGGTGGAACTTCAGTACAGTTACCCTCCCATGCAGTGGTTGACCCCTCGAACGAAGTTTGCTCCAATATCAAGGCGTGCAGTAGTCAGTCAGGTCATAAAGGCCTTGCCACTGTCGCCCTAGGCTTGCTCAATTTGGGATTGGACGTAGTTATTAGGAGATAATCTAAACTTGTAAAGTTGCTTTGAGACAATGCTCCATTGTAAAAAGCGCTATATAAATAAATCTGACTTGACTTGATAAAGGCGTGACTTTTAATTTTTAAAATGCACACAGTTTTAATGATCATGAGTCCATTGTAAGGAGAACACCGAACAACGGTGGTATCCATGGCAAGTTGCTCTCCAAAGCAAGCATTCCTGTCCATCTGTAGTTTGCTAAAGATAACATGGACAGTCCGTAAGGCTATCGGAAAAATGTTTTGTGGACACTGAGAACATTTTTTTGGTTGTTTGTTCAATGAAAAACACCACCCAAACCCTGCAAGACAACAAGCCTTTGGTAGCACACAAGGCGTTCTACCAAAGAATGGCTAAAGAAGAATCAACTTAATTTGTTGGACTGCCTTTATCCAGTAGAAATGTTCTGGAAGGACCTGAAGCAAACAGTTTATGTGAGGAAACTCTCCAGCATCCTAAAATTTAAGCTGTTCTGTACAGAGGAATGGGCTAAAATTCCACCAAGCCACTGGGCAGGACTGATCAACAGTTACCAGAAAGTTTTAGTTGTAGTTGTTGTTACACAAGAAGATCATATCAAGTAATGGAAGCGGGTTCACATGCTTTTGCCACTGATACTGAATAATAGATCTTTTTCCCAATAAATAAATGACCAGATATTATGTTTTTATCTCATCTGCGTAAGGGGGTTCACTTTACTTTCAGGACTCTCGTTAAAATCCTATGTCACATTTATGCAGAAATATCGAAACCGCTGAAGGGTTCACAAACTTTTAAGCACCGCTATAGATAGGATAATATGAATACGCATGGAGATGAGCAATAATTACATCTCGGTCACTTCTGAAACGAGTTATGCTAAACTTCTATGTTCTATGTTCGACTGTTCATGGTTTTAGAGGTCCAACATCTTTTTGTAAGTACTACTTTTGAAGTTGTATGTAAATCAAGCCAAGTAGCCGTACTACTACTGAACAGAACCCATGAGTGTTCTACGCAGTTATTGTCCGCATCAGTTGGAAATCGCTCTGTAAACAGAGAAAAGGACTGAGTGAAAGAGACAAGAAAATCATGCCATACTACACCTCGCCATTTTACTTTCCACGCAAGATATGATCTTCTGTCCTTCTAACTGCTGCAGAACACCCTCAGAGCATGTGATGTAAGCTGTGCCATTTTTGGTAAACGTCATTGCTACCATATGCCAGCTTCTCTCTAAGTCATATATACATACTGGACAAACTGCAGCACAACGCAAAGCCATGGACGCTTTTTGCAATGAAACTGAAGAGTAGGAGCAATGTAGGAGCACTGGCTTGCACTATGTGTGTATATATAGTAGCAAATTTAAGTTCATATATCCATAATCACCTAATGACTGTATTTATACACAGTGTGGGCTGTTGACCAGCAAGTGTCCAGCTTGTGCTGTTGAGTGGGCAGGGATTTCTGGAGCCAAGGGGAGGTTGTCAGGAAGGGCAGAGGTGGAGAGAAACAGGAGTATTGAAGTCAGGCAGGGGAAGGAAGATGAAGGGGGCAATTCGGCCGATATTGAGGTCTTTCTGAAACACTTCTTAGTTTTTCGAACTCGCAAAATCTCTCTGGCTCACTCGTTCTCCCACTCTGCATCCTTGAAGAACTTCAAAGCTCGGCTTTACAAATTTCCTGTATGCCAGGCACTTTGCAGTTATATTACCGAGTTTTCACTTCATTGTCACAAGGCCAAAAATATTCTAATGCTTCCAGTTTTCAGAAGGTTTACTTTTTGATTGTGATCGCTTTGGACGCCTCCAAAATCAGTTGTAATATGGCTTATTTTACTCTTGCAGACAGCTTTCTGTTGTCGTCGTCAGTGGCAACTTGTGCAGAGAATATGATAAGTAATTCTTATAGGATATGATAAAGTGTGCATCCGTTTTATAATAACCTCTTGTATTCATCTGGAGCTTAGTCTGCATGAAGTCTTTAACTGTACATAATTGTGTCTACAGGCTAGTGTATCAGTGATGATGATTTTTGAATAGCCTAGTGGTTAAAGTACTGGACTCTGGACCAGAAGGTCCAGGGTTCAAACCCCACCTCTGCCAATCTGCCACTGTTGGGTCCTTGAGCAAGGCCCTTGACCAATTGTACCAATTGTAAGTCGCTCTGGATAAGGGCGTCTGCTAAATGCTGTAAATGTAAATGAATGGATATTCGTTCAAGTCTCACCTTGTCCAAAGAACTGTCATCGGTCTAATTTTATTTGAACTTAGAATTTATCATGCATATTATTATGGTGGGGTGATTCTGGTTTCCTATCAGCTATAAAAATAGTGTTGTTGAACCAGCTACTCTTAAATCTCCTCCAGATGAGAGTGAGAGTAATTAATTTGCTATAATACTGTTATCCCATCAAGAAGTCCCTAAATATAGATTCATGAGTGTTGTCATCCTCTATATTCCCTGATTTGAGAAAGGGAGAGTAATCAAATGGGCAGTCACACACTACTGCATGTAATTGTTTTCACTGTCAGTTTTACCGAACGTATGTTCTTTGATAAACCCATCAGCTGGTGAAAACATGCCTCAGCAATCTATTTATTGTAAGTGGGCTATCAGTTTCTGCCCTTTTTCTGTATACGCCCACTGCTAGCTGACCTGCACTGAATAAAACATGAAGAGCTTATTTTATCGTCCATGGCTTTTTCTTAAAGTGGGGAAAAAATATTAAGACCTGAAACAAGGTCTGCTCAGAAATATTAGATTGATTTCCCACACTCCAACCAGTGGAACACATGCTCAGCATGCTCACCCGTTCTGATTGTGGTGTATGCTTTATTAACACAGTTGCCACTGCTTTGCTTTTTTTTAGAAGAACTCTGAAGGAGCAGATGGCTTATCTAAGAAATTGTAGAAAAACTCGATACATACTGAGTATACATGTGCTCCGTAATCGAATTGGTTTATATCTCAGATTTCTTTATCTAGAATCGGATTTAAAGATTTCATAACATGCTGTTGACCACTTGCTTATCTGATGACTGCCAAAAGGCATGGACTGTAGAGTAGTTTTGGTATATATTGGTCTGTGGTCTCTCAGTCAAAGCTGACACCAAACCTGGCTTCCCTAGTCTGCCTGTGCCTGTGGGCTTTGGCGGTCATGGAGTTGTTGAGCTCCTCCAGTGTGTTGTGGCTGCTGAGATCAAGAGCTGGCACGACTTTGGGACTTAATGACTTGATTGTTTCCCTAGCCAGATGCCACTTGGTCCACATTACTCACACTCCAGTTTTACAGCCAGCAGCTGGTTCCCTAATGAAGCCAGTACTTCTCTATGGGTTTAGAGAGATCCACTGCAGTTTTCCAGTACCTTTGCACTGTACCGTTGCTTTTAATACCATCAAAACGGGCCACTATTGGAATAACCCACTTTTCCTGCCCGACCAGACTCTGAGCCACCACTTGAGTATTCAGTTTCGTCCTTTTTTCCATCCTCGCCATTGCTACCATTATCCAGTACTAATTTGATTTAAATGATGTGCTGGCATTTCAGATCGATTTCAGTCTGAATAGACTTGGCAGCGGTGGTATTAATAAGCTGTTGTTTGAAGTACTCTTCAGATGTGCTTCTCATATGGTGTGGCCTGATTGAGATCTAACCAGACAATTCTGTTGTATCTTTTCATTTCAGTGTTAGAGTTTTTTTTAAGTATAATGCAAACGGAGAAGTTCTGCTCAAAGCAGAGCAAGCGTTTTTGGAATTAACTCAGGTTTAAGTGGGCAGTGAATGCAGTTAAACATCTAACCTGGTTAATAACTAAGGAAAATCCATAGCTACCCTGCTCTAGTGTAGTTTAAGTTAAACAGAGAAGAGAAAGACAAGCTCACGTGACAGTCTTTTGACTGTTGTTTTGGAGTCAGGGTCCCTAATGCTAACCACATGTTTTGCTTCTACTCTGAGATGTAAAACAGTTAACATTCAGCCTTGCGGTTAACTTAAGTGATGCTTGAAAGTTTGTGAACCCTTTAGAATTTTCTATATTTCTGCATAAATATGACCTAAAACTACTTCAGATTTTCACACAGTCCTAAAAGTAGATATAAATGACACAAATTATTATACTTGCTCATTTATTTATTGAGGAAAATGATCTAATATTACATATTAGTTAGTATGTGAACCTCTAGGATTAGCAGTTAATTTGAAGGTGAAATTAGAGTCAGGTGTTTCCAATCAATGGGATGACAATCAGGTGTGAGTGGGCACCCTGTTTTATTTAAAGAACAGGGATCAATCAAAGTCTGCTCTTCACAAAACATGTTTGTGGAAATGCATTATGGCAGGAACAAAGGAGATTTCTGAGGACCTCATCAGGCTGGAAAAGTTTCTAAAGAGTTTCTAAAGACTCCACCAATCCACAGTCAGACAGATTGTGTACAAATGGAGGAAATTCTAGACCATTGTTACCCTCCCCAGGAGTGGTCGCCCAACAAAGATCACTCCAAGAGCAAGGCGTGTAATAGTTGGTGAGGTCACAAAGGACCCCAGGGTAACTTCTAAGCAACTGAAGGCCTCTCTCACATTGGCTAATGTTAATGTTCATGAGTCCACCATCAGAAGAACACTGAACAACAATGGTGTGCATGGCAGGGCTGCAGGGAGAAAGCCACTGCTCTCCAAAAAGAACAATGCTGCTCGTCTGCAGTTTGCTAAAGATCACGTGGACGAGCCAGAAGGCTATTGGAAGAATGTTTTTTGGATGGATGAGACCAAAATAGAACTTTTTGGTTTAAAAGAAAAGCGTTATGTTTGAGAAAGGAAACACTGCCATTCCAGCATTAAGAACCTTATCCACATCTGTGAAACATGGTGGTGGTTGAGTATCATGGTTGGGCTGCCTGTTTTGCTGTCATTGGGCAGGACGAGCTGCCATCATTGATTGGAACAATGAATTTCTGAATTATATCAAGAATTCTAAAGGAAACTGTCAGGACATCTGTCCATGAATTGAATCTCAGAGAAGGGGTTCATCGCAAGACAACGGCCCTAAGACACAGCCGTTCTACCAAAGAATGGTTAACATCCCAGAGCTGAAGCTGTTTCTGTACGGAGGAGGAATGAGATTAAAATGCCTCAAGCCGGTGTGCAGGACTGATCAAACAGCTACAGGAACGTTTAGTTGCAGTTATGCTCAACAGGGGGGTCAACCAGATAATGACAGCCAAAGGGTCACATACTTTGCCAACCACGAATATGTGATATGGATCATTTTCCTCAATAAATAAATGACCAAGTATAATATTTGTGTCTCATTTGTTTAACTGGATTCTCTTTATCTACTTTTAGGACTTGTGTGAAAATCTGATAATGTTTTAGGTCATATTTATGCAGAAATATAGAACATTCTAAAGGGTTCTCAAACTTTCAAGCACCACTGAAGTTTTTGTTTAGTTTTACATTAATTGTGGAAACCATGTTATCAGTTTGGTTTGTGAAATTAGAATGGTGAACACTGACAGTCAGTATTGCAATTTATTCCTGCTTATTATTTTCCGAGAAAGTTCTCTAAAGAAAAGCGTAAATAGCATAATTGCAATGCGCTGAAAGAGGAAAGGGTCTCTAGTCATTAAACCAAAAATGTACAAGTCTGGGATTGCTAGTGAAAATGCTGTTCATTTGCTTTTTTCTTGTAACATTGTAGCAGTTCACTGAGGTCTTAATGAAATGTCAGTGAGTGGTTTTGAGCTCGTGTGCCTTTAAATGATGATGATGATGACCTCCCCTACCCACTGTCAGTGATTCATGGCATCATGAGCTGAGTCTGAAATTCTGATGACAAAATCTTTAAGCTTAATTAATTTATGGCATTAAAGTAATTTAAACATTTGTGTTAAATAAGCGGCAGATCATAGAGTTAACACATCTAATTTGGCTTCATTATGCACCTTGACGTGATTTAGTGTCTGTGAGGAATCGACTTCGGCTATTTTAAGGTTAACTCCTTTTTTTACGGTCTCAAGTCATTGAATATGCAAATGAAAACAATGGGTCATTTACAATGCTGCTTAACTACTACACTTATAAAATGGGCTTGTGGAACCCAGTGTTTTCTGACATAGACACTGATCCCACAGTTTGTAGGGTGGTATGCAGTCCAGCTACTCCAGCTACTGTGTGCATTCAAGTATTGCTAAAGTTTTGCGTTATGTGTTTATATGTTCATACCCTTTAATGTTGTGTTATTCATGATAAATCATATATTCAGCATGAATTTAACAGTTTGAATGTAAAGTAGGACATTTGTGGGGGGGAAAAGTACCCCCATAAATGTTGGCAGGAGTTTAGGTCAAGTGACTGTGGTGGAACATCCACCGCACAGCTCTTCTTTGGTCTTCAGATAGGAGTTGCAAAGTTTGAAGGCGTGTTTAGGTCAGGAAGGTTTAAGAATAATTTCAGAAGGCATGTATGTAAATGTTGAGTAGCTGAGAAGTTTCCTTTTCTGTGGCGTGCATTTAAGGTGGAGCAACAGGAAGCATGCCACACGTCTGAGTTCATCACACTCTGCAGGACTTCATGAGTAATTTTGGAAGTGGCTGTAATCAAAATGTTAGACTTTCTCACAGCAGCATGAAGTGAGTGGGGAGTAAAATCCCCAGATGCAACCTCCATTCTCCCTCAGAAAATCCTACAAAGCAGTAATTTGGCACACGTCATGTTGTTTCTTATACATTGGGGCAAACAAGTATTTAGTCAGCCACTGATTGTGCAAGTTCTCCTACTTAGAAAGATGAGAGAGGTCTGTAATTTTCATCATAGGTACCCTTCAACTATGAGAGACAAAATGAGAAAGAAAATCACATTGTAGGATTTTTAAAGAATTTAATTGTAAATCATGGTGGAAAATTATTTGGTCATACACAAACAAACAAGAATTCTGGCTCTCACAAACCTGTAACTTCTTTTTTAAGAAGCTCTTCTGTACTCCACTCATTACCTGTATTAATGGCACCTGTTTGACCTGGTTATCTGTATAAAAGACACCTGTCCACAGCCTCAAACAGTCAGACTCCAAACTCAAGACCAAAAGAGCTGCTAAAGGACACCAGGAAGAAAATTGTAGACGTGCACCAGGCTGGGAAGAGTGAATCTACAATAGGCAAGCAGGTTGGTGTGAATAAATCAACTGTGGGAGCAATTGTAAGAAAATGGAAGACATACAAGACCATTGATAATCTCCCTCGATCTGGGGCCCCACGCAAGATCTCATCCCGTGGGGTCAAAATGATCATGAGAACGGTGAGCAAAAATCCCAGAACTACACAGAGGGACCTGATGAATGACCTGCAGAGAGCTGGGACCAAAGTAACAA
>JAJAGP010000607.1:219697-343957 GCA_025084515.1 Ancistrus triradiatus
GTGGAAACATCATGCTTTGGGGCTGTTTTTATGCAGAGAGGACAGGACGACTGATCCGTGTTAAGGGAAGAATGAACGAGGCCATGTATCGTGAGATTTTAAGCCAAAACCTCCTTCCATCAGTGAGAGCATTGAAGATGGAACGTGGCTGGGTCTTCCAGCATGACAATGATCCCAAACACACCGCTCGGGCAACGAAGGAGTGGCTCCATAAAAAGCATTTCAAGGTCCTGGAGTGGCCTAGCCAGTCTCCACACCTCAGGCCCATAGAAAATGTGTGGAGGGAGTTGAAGCCCATGTTGCCCCAAAACATCACTGCTCTAGAGGACATCTGCATGGAGGAATGGGCCAAAATACCAGCTACAGTGTGTGCCAACCTGCTGAAGACTTGCAGGAAACGTTTGACCTCTGTCATTGCCAATGTATTGAGTTGAACTTTTGTTATTGACCAAATACTTATTTTCCACCATAATTTGCAATTAAATTCCTTAAAAAATCCTACTATGTGATTTCCTGGATTTTTTTTTTCATTTTGTCTCTCATAGCTGAAGTGTACCTATGATAAAATTACAGGCACCTCTCATCTATCTAAGCAGGAGAACTTGCACAATCAGTAGCTGACTAAATACTTTTTTCCCTGCACAGTATCCCCTCAAGAGATGCAAACCAGAATCAACAAGAGGAGCCTCTGCATGGGAGGGGACTTTTTCCTCTTATGTGAAGAGACTTCATGGTTCTCTATCTCTCCAAGCCATGCTTGACCCAGACACAGATTTCCATGCATACACAAAGTGCTTGTCAATGATTCAGCCAGTCTGAATTCCCAGCTTTGAGTTTTAGTTTTCTGCGACAAAGGAACTTAAGATATCACATATTCACAAACAGGCCTGTTTATGTGGAAGGGTTTTGCAGGTGTAAACTGCAGAGAAATTTCCACTGGTAGGGGGGCTTTGGGCTTTGTGCGCTGTATTGATATTTAGCTGCATGTACAGCTGCTGTGGGTTATCCAGTTTTTTATTTAGTTTTCTAAATTTTCTGGCGACAGATATGTTTGCCTTTTGGATTTACAATCTGTGCTGAACATTCTCGTCCTCATTTCATATGAAAAACGGGCAATAAAAATGTCTGCACAAGCTCCATGCTACCTGCTCAAAATGGCATCAGCAAACATAGCTTTTGTTTTGATCTGTCATGATTTTCTGTTCAGTGTATGGAATTTAAAATATTTTTACATCAGATATCAGGATGCTGGTGCCATGCAGATTGTTTCTGTACTAATCACCCAACTGGTGACGAAGAGAAATCATTTTTCTGTCTGGTGTTTGCTCTGGTGCTTTCTGTTCCAATTACTGGTGAAACCTGACATTCCCATTAATACCCCTGGGGGAAAAAGATGGAATCACCACACTTGGAGGATGTTCACTCAGCGTTTACACTAAGTATCAAATAAACAAATTGGATGTGTGACACCAAACAAGTTCTCTAATAGCTAAACATTCTGGCTTCTTGAAAAAAACATAATCAAAAACAAATCATTTTAATGAATGGGATTTTATTTCCATGTCAAGTAGAGGAAAAATATGAAATCATTCAAATGTTGAGTAAAGTTATTTAACCATCAACCCGCCAAAAACTCACATTTGGTAGTTTTCAAGCAAGTTGTTTCTGTTGCAAGTCATTTCAATTCTTTAATTTAGAACAACATGCCAGCATCCTAACTCAGGTCTTCAGCTTCAGGATGCCTGGTACATACCTCTCTGAGATCTCAGATTTTGTGTCCTGACTCCACATTGGTGGAATGAGCTTCCCTCACCAGTCATAATGGTGCAGTGTCTCTCTCCCTTCGACATGACTCTTGGTATTTTATTTTCATCAACTTTATCCCTAAGGACATAGTATTTATGTGCCCTCTTGGCATCAAGCGGAGACCTTGCTTGTTAGGATTGGTAGCATTCATGTCTATTCTTCTATTCTAGTCCTTATAGATCATTGAGTGCTTGCATGGTGGTTTAGCAAGATGTTCTGGATAAGAGCTTCTGCCAAATGACTAAATGCAAATTTAGTAGTTTGTTAATCCTTGAAGGGCCCATATGACAACCTGAATTCTTTGAGACATAGACATCACTAATGAAAAACAATATTCTACATCAAGCTGTTTCCAACTTTCTTGACTAGTGGTTGACAGATCAATTGTGCAGGATATAGTTGTACCAATTTTTTTAAATGTCCACCATAAATCTTCTGTTTGCTTGAGATCCAGACTGTTTAAATGGCCATGTCATTGAGTTGATAGTCCTTTTCTGAAGAATACCTTGAACTCTTCTTGTCTGTGGCAAGATGCAGTGTCATCCTGAAAAATAACTGCATCACCAAACCTGTTTCCTATCAGTGGAATGAGGAAAGTGTCCACAATTTCAGTGTCCACCTGTGCATTGACTGTTGAAGTATCCATCTCATCAACAAGACTGTTGAGTGCCATCTCCCTGGTCCTTAACCTGACATGCGTCCTCGTATCATAAATGAGTTAGGAAATTGGGTTGTTTTCAGACAGCCATCTTTATATGTTTCATCAGAAAGATGCCAGACAAAAGTTCCAGTATCATCACCAGTCCAGATTCTCGATTCATCACTGAATATCACTGTCATCCAGTCATTCATGCTCCATGATTGCTTCTGTTTTGCATGGTTTTTGGTGGGCTTTTCTGGATATAAATCCATTTTTGTTCAGCCAGTATCGTATAGTTCTGTCACAAGCATTGACTGCTGTTGTTTGTTTTCATTTCTTTGTTGTAAATTTTCAAGAAATATTGTGTAGTTTTCTTTCCTGATGCTTTGACGTCTTGCTTGGTCTGCCCGTATGTTTTATTTGTATGACCGTCGCATTTTGTGTATACAGTGGGGCAAAAAAAGTATTTAGTCAGCCACTGACTGTGCAAGTTCTCCTACTTAGAAAGATGAGAGAGGTCTGTAATTTTCATCATAGCTGCACTTCAACTATGAGAGACAAAATGAGAAAAAAAATCTCGGAAATCTCACTGTAGGATTTTTTAAGAATTTAATTCTAAATCATGGTGGGAAATAAGTATTTGGTCACTCAAAAACCAATGGGCCAAAATACCAGATTTTTTTTTTCCTCATATTGTCTCATAGTTGTGTCATAGCTGAAGTGTACCTATGATGAAACTTACAGACCTCTCATCTTTCTAAGTTGGAGAACTTGCACAATCAGTGGCTGATTAAATACTTTTTCCCCACTGTACTTGCACCAAATTTTAGACAGAGTTGACTGAGAACAACCAAGAGCCTGAGTTGGATTTCCTTCTTGAAGGAGTTTTATCATTTACATTGTTTCAGTTGACAGTCTTGTTAGGGCCATATTTTCTTTAAGGTTTCTGATCCCAACAGCATTTGTAGATGTTAGTTCTGGTATTCAATTTAGAAATACAAGCTACAAGGTTATTCTATAATGTTACCTCAAATAGTTCAAATAGTTGAATAATGGTATGCTTTACGGAACCAGAATGTTCAGCAAACACTGTCTGTGTGTGTGAGATTTTGTTCGTTTTGCAGTTTAAAAAAAAAACACCAGGGTGAACATCCTCCGACTGTGTTGATTTCACAATTTTCTCCAGGGGTAGCATCAGATTTTTTTTCAGTCCCATCCTTTGATTTATTTGTCAAATCATGTGAGATGTTGATTGACATGAACCTGGTTACATTATCAGCTACAGACAAAATATTTAGGTCTGGTTGCACTACTGTTTATATAAAATGCAGATATGGTTTGTTTTATGTTCTTCTTAGTATGTGCAACTTTGATAGGAATTGTGAATGAAAGAAACCTCATTCTCTCTTTTAAGGCCTCACTAAAAGGTGTTTGAATTTATGTTAGTCGTTTGTCTGTAGAGGAGAAATTTGAATTACTATGTGCAATCATTCAGCAAGTGATAACATTGTTCAGAGCAACAAGCATTGCTGTTCACCTTGAAACTTCCTTTCTGAGGCACGGTGAATAGACTGCATCAGGACACATTGGTCTCCAGAGACTTCAAAGCACTATAAATTGGAAAGGCTTTTCAAATGAAAATGCCTCCCTTCGAGGTAACGTGGTACGAGAACAAGGTGGGAATTGCCTCATAATATGCGACCGAATTGAGTCTTGACTACCCTCAGGGATCAATGGGTCATAGTCGGCCTCATAATTTAAGGCATGGACCTTCCCATGATCTGCTGTGCTCAATAGAAATTCTGCTGCTGTTTTGGTTAATCTGCTGCTTGTGTGTGGTGGGGGGTTGGCGGGGGTGCGCTTGTGGGTTCGGGCTTGTTCACAGTGTGTCGTGGGGACCAAATGGACCAAAAGTATAGAGATATCTGACATTTTTGGCAGAGCGGTGACATCTTGCTGGTCCCCAAGAGGAAAACAGCAACTTTCTGTTAAAACCAAAAGAGTCAAAAGACTCTTTGCTTTATGCTCCTGAGATTAATGTTAGGGTTAGTGGTAGGAGTAGGTGTAGCATTAATTGGCTACAGTAATCATGTCAGTGGGTGATAGTGAGATATGGTGTGTGCCTTGTGTTGCTATAGTTGTGAGGACCAAATGTCCTTACGATGATAGGAAAAACTAGAAGAGCCAAAATGTTTGTTAAGAGTAGGTGTCGTGTTCATTAGCTTTTATTAATTGCCATTCATGTCAATGGAAAGTCCACTCAAGAATAGCAAGACAAACGTGTACACGTAGGCCTCCACCCCTTCAGACACCGGTGATCATATCTGCATGTGATGCCCAACCAGGCTGAAGGCTGCACCAGGTCCTTGGGGCATCCCATTAAAACATGCCATTGTACCCTTGCTCATAAGCATTGCCTGGGTGCAGACAGAGATACATTCTGGGCAGGGCGCCAGTCCATCACAAGCCCTGCAACCTGAACCAAAGTCCTCAGGAAGTGCTGTTTCCAGCACCCGACACTTAGCTCCAAGGTGCTAGGTTATATGACCAGTTGTGATTTGCGACCTGTTCCAATTTTAATGACTTGAGTTGGTGGGCACTTGCACTGAGCTACTCACCAAGACCTTTCCATTTATTTGCTGAACAAGAGTACATTAGGAATGGCTCCAATCTGTTAGATTGGAGCCATTGTTCCTGGGGAGGTCATATCCTCCCTGCCTGCATTCAGATTGACCCAAAAGGTAGTGGGTGCATTTGAGGTCAAGGCTCTGTCCAGGGCAATCGAGTTCTTCCCATACAAACTGTGCAAGCCATTTCAAACTTTGTGCACGGGGACATTGTAAAGGTGAACGAAGGTCTGTTAACAAACTGATCCCACAAAGCTTGAAGCACACAATTCTGCGGAATGTGTAGCATCTGTATTTTCGTCCACCTGAGCTAAGGGAGCCAGGTAAAATCCACCAAACATGAGGCATTTGTGCAGGTAGATATCACCGATAAGCTAAAAACAGCAGATTCTAGTACGTAGTTCACATTTTTGTGCTACTCATCTTTTTTTTTTTTTTTTTAAGGAAACCACAAATAGGTTAAAAACGGCTCTTTCTATGCAGCTTACCAACACAGTCAGCTATGCTTTTGGGAAACACACCTCTGATCAGCACTGACACTATCTTAAAGTAGCTAGTGCAGTGGCTGCCAACGTCTCTCTGGAAAACCATTTAGTTTTCTCTTCTCACAATTTCTCTGTGATATTAGTAATGCATGGCTGTGAAACCATTTAGTGAGACTTTTGCAAAACGCCTTAAAACCTTACAGCTGACTGATTACACTGATTGCTGCGTTGTTAGAGGAAATGGCTGAATTGATGCAGGGCTTACACCGATCTCCACCTAGCATTTACCAAAAAAAGGAAAAAGCAATCACGTTTGCCTGTATATGAACATGCCCATTTCCATGCGCTGCACTTTTTCCGTTTCACAACTATTATATCAAGCAGCTGATAACTATACTCAAGTGCAGACAGGTTTTGAATCGAAAACCTCCTCTACTCAAATTGAGAACACCAGGTCAAGTAGGCAATGAAGAAATCGGTCATTTTGCATCGGCTGCTTTGATAGACTGGCACCTGGTAGCTCATGCAGTACTTATGGAACACTACCATGTTGGCAGTATTGCTTCAAATATAACTAGCCATCGATGTTGCAGAATATCCAAGTCTCTTCTTGGCATTTCCAAGTTTCAAAAGCCTGAGAGAACCACGCCTAAGATGGTCTGATTCCGCTATTAAGCTGTAACATCCAGTGCGTGGATGGAATAAGTGATTCTCCTCATCGTCTGTGCAGGTGCTCAGCTTGAGAACTTGATGGAAACCATGCGTGCAGAGATCGCAGCTCAGCCACCTGTGGAGGGAGCCTTCACCCCGCACAGAGGAGACTTCTGCATTGCCAAGTTTGCAGATGGAGAATGGTAAGCAGCTGCAACCATGCCCACAGCTTGAAAAACAAACATATCTAATAAACCGAGAAACCCTACAGGTTATAGGCATGCAAGTCCACAAGATTTCTGCCCTCTCATCCATGTAGCCAGGAAATATCAAGAAAGAAGAAGAAATCATCTTCAGTGTCAGTTTTCATTACTTTTAGGATTATAAATATAGGTCATTTAAGTGTAGTGAACATTACAGTGTCATATGAGGTAGTTTTGCGTGTTGTACTTGTATAACGCATGGTGTAACTTTAATCAAAAAACTGCATAAAACAAACTGTGAATAAACAAAGTTAATCAAAAATAGCCATTTTTGGCAAATTCCCACAGGCTTACACTGAAAAAGCATTTACAAAAAGAGGAAAAAGCAATCACCTAGCAACCACAGTTGTTTGTGTGAAAATACGTTTTTCTTACCAACATTTTTATGTTAAGCTTTAATTTAATAACCAGGCGAGTCCTTAAAACAGATTCTTACTTACATTGGTGGCCTGGCAAGCAGCACATGCCCCATGAGGAAAGGGAGGCACAAAGAGGAGGAGAAATTTATAATGTACAAAATAAAATAATACAAACCGTGACACTATATGCAGATTCAATAAGCACAATGAAGAGGGAAAAAACAGCAGAAAAACAGTTGCTAAAATGCTTTTTATGCAGTTCTTCAAATCAGGGAGCGGGATAAGTGACTATAGGAAACACACCTGCTCATAACTAACATGAATGGTCACATGTCTGCGGTTGTATATTTTTAGTTTTATCACAGAGTGGTTGAAATGTCATTACACTTCTGATATTCCATCTTGTTATAATGGCTGCATTAAAAAAATGTGAAGACTTTTCATCGGGGACTCCATAGATGAGCTTCTCTACTGGTATAAAACTACAAATCAGTTTTTGTAGTATGGTTTTATTCCTCCTACGTAGATGTTCCTAGTACTTTCATAGCCATCTGTCTGTGGTATTGTGCAATTGTAGTTATTAATATATATTATATGTTAGCAATTTTGCAGCAATTGTTGCTGCATATGCTTATCAGCATGCTGCTCTAATGAGAGCTTTGTTGTTCAGGGACAAAAAGAGAACTTCTCGTGGGTGGGAGTGAACAGCAACCTCTGTGGGAAGACCCATTACGCTTTCGTTTTTCCTCTTCTCCTCTCTTTGCGATGCCTCATTCTGTCCTTATTAAATGCTAATTAGAGCAAGTTTCATTTTAAAGCCTGCTGCATGGCACGGAGATTTCAAAAGCTTGTTGCTGATCCTGTCTCTCATGCTTCCTGATAGTCTGAACCATTTATCTTTCTCTTCATCTTGTTTCTCTCAGTACAGTATAATAAAGATTTAGATTCCGTTGTACTTCTTAGCATGTCCGTTCTGCTGGAAGTGGTGTATTGGAAACATGTAGTGACCTGGAAGACTGGTCTCTGCTGTAACGTAAATCAACAGCATAAAGTGAATCACACCTTTGTGATTGCAGATGTGAGCTGAGGCCTTGAGATGTCAAGGCAAGATGGATTTGACTCAGCTGGGTGATGTAACATAAATAAAGCGATGTTTTAGGGACACTGGAACACGGTGAACTAGGAAGCCAGGCAAGGGTGTGAGGAATGTGAGTGCAAGTGTGTGTAAGGATGAGTGGGTGAAGACGTCAGGTGCTTCGTCTTTGCTTTTGTGTTTGCTGTGTCACACAGCACTTTGAATTCCTCCATATGAATAAAAGATTGTAACTTTGCCTTTGGCGTCTATGATTTGGGGTTGTATGAAAATATGAGCGCTTTCTCTGGGTGTGGATCAATCTCATGTGCGAGGAACCTTACCCGAGGTGCCTCTGTTCAGAAGACAGACACTTTGTGGCTTTAAATCACAAGGCACATCCAGATTAGAGAAAATGCCCACGGTTGTGTGTGCACATGTTATGACATGGTACTTCCCAAGAGCAAAGCATGGACAAAATCACACAGACAACAATGATCGATTGAAGCCCAGTGAGGATGTTTGTTTATACAGTACAGGATAGGAAGGAGTAAGAGACGGGAAGGGAGAGGGGGAGGGAGAGAGGGAGGATTTGGTTGCTGTGATTTTAAGTGTGTTTGGTGTGACTGGTAGACATGCCTCTACAACACATTTGGGAGGGAGTAAGAGAGGGAGGGAGTAAGAGAGGGAGGGAGTAAGAGAGGGAGGGAGTAAGGAGGAGGGATAAAGGGAGGGAGGGAGTAGGGAGGGAGGGAGTAAGAGAGGAGGGAGACGAGAGGGAGGGAGTAAGAAGAGAGGAGGGATGGGAGGGATAAGAGAGGGAGGGAGGGAGGGGAGTAAAGGGGGAGGAGGGTGGGAGGGAGGGAGTAGAGAGGGAGAGGGAGGGAGTAATAGGGGGAGGGCGGGCGTGGGAGGGGTAAGAGGGGTAGTTGGGGAGGGAGTGTAGAAGAGGGGGAGGGGGGAGGGCTTTCTTCCCTTTTTCTTTCTTTCTTTCTTTTTCTTTCTTGCTTCCTCTTGTCTTTCCGTTCGTCTTTCTTCCTCCTCTTTGTCGTTCGTTCTTTCTTGCGGTTGGGCGGGCTCCGCGGGCGCGCTCCGCGGTTGCGTCGTCTTTCGTCCGCTGGGGCGGGCTGCCTTGCGCTGGGGCGCCCGGGCGGCCGCGGCCGGGCCGCGTCAAGGGGCGGGCGGGTGCGTACTGTGGGCTGGCTGGGCGGGGCTCGCGTCCTCGGGCGGGTCGTCCCGGGTCGGTTGCTGGCTGGGCCGTGGGCGGGCGTTCGTCCTCCCGCGGTGGCCGTCGGGCGGGCGCCCGTGGGGCGGCGGGCGTCCGCGGGGGCGGGCCGCCTTTCGCGGGGGCGCCCGGGCGGCGGCGCGGGCCTGGCCGGCGTCCCGGCCCTGTGGCGGAGGGCCGTCCGCGGGGGGAGGGCGGGGCGGGCGCGCGTCCGCGGGCGTGGCGTCCGCGGGCTGGGTGCGGTCGGGCGTGGTCGGCGGGTCTTCGCCCGCGGGGTCCGGGGGCGGGCGCCCTGGGTGGCGGGCGGGCGTCCCGGGGGCGGGCGGCCGGGGCGCTGGGGGCCCGGGCGGCCGCGCGTCGGGCCGGCGGCCGCGGGCGCGGGGGGCGGCGGGCGTCCGCGGGGCTGGCGGGGCGGGCGCGCGTCCGCGGGCGGGCTTCCGCGGGCGGGGCGGGCGGCGGGGCGGGCGGGCGTCCGCCCGCGGGGGCCGGCGGCTGGGCCCGGGGGCGGCGGCGTCCGCGGGGGAGGGCGCGCGTCCGCGCGGCCGGCCGGCGGCGGGTGCTGTCTGCCTTGCTCGGGCGCCCGGGCGGTCGCGCGTCCCGGTGGCGGGCTTCGCGGCGTGCTGGTCGTCCGCCTCTGTGTCTTGCGGGCGGGCGTCCGCGGGTGCGGGCGTAAGAGGTGTGCGGAGTAAGAGGGGAGGCAGGATAGAGTAAAGGGGGAGGGAGGGAGGGAGTAAGAGGGGGAGGGAGGCAGTGGAGGGGGAGAAAGTGAGGAAGATAGGACAGGCGCGGGAGTAAGAGGTGCAGGTGAGGGAGGGAGTAAGAGGGGGAGGGAGGGGGAGGGAGGAGATAAGAGTGAGGGAGTAAGAGGGAGGGGGGGGAGTGGAGGGAGTGGTGGAATGAGGGATAAAAAGAGTGTGGACGGAGAGGGATAAAGGGGGGAGGGATGTGAGTAAGAGGGGGAGGGAGGCATTTAGAGGGGGAGAAAGGGAGAAGAGAGGCATGGAGGAGTAAGAGGAGAGGGGAGGGGAGGGAGTAAGAGGGGGATGGAGGGTAGTGATAGAGTAGATGGAGGGAGTAAGAGGGCGGGGGGGAGGGAGGGAGTGGGGGGGGTGGGGGGGCGGGGGGAGGGAGTAAGAAAGAGGTGGCGGAGGAGGGAGAAAGGGGGGAGGTAGGAGTAAGAGGGGGAGGAGAGAGTAGAAGGAGGAGGAGGAGGGAGTGTGAGGTGAGGATTCCGTGATAGGGGGAGAAAGGGAGTTAAGATTAAGGTAGGTATAGAGGGAGGTAGGGAGTAGAAAGAGGGGGAGGGAGGATGGAGTAAGATGTGGAGGGAGGCAGTGTATTTGAGAGGGGAGCGCTAGAGGCCGGAGGAGGTCGGGGATAAAGGGATTGAGTTGAGATGGGCTGGTGATTGTATGAGTGAAGGTGGGTGGGAGGACAGGAGAGGTGCTGTGGTTTAGGGAGGCAGGGAGAGGGGTGAGGTGCGGGAAGGGCAGGGAAAAGGCGGGGAGGGGGACAGAGGACAAGGGGGGGGGGGGGGGATTTGGTTGCTGTGCTTTTAAGTGTTTGATGTGACTGGTAGACATGCCTCTAAGACACACTTGCCCACAGCTGGGCCTATAGATCCTACAGGGGCAGGACAAGGAAGTGTTGCAGTCTGGCAGAGACATTCCTGAAAAACAACTGCTGTGTGTGGGCGAGCATTATCCTGCTAAAAAAAATGCTAGTTGGAATCACTGCCATGAGAGTCAACACGTGGCCACAGGATGTTCTTCGTATATTGCTGAGTTGTTCGTGTCCCTTGTATCACTACTAGGGGTGTGAAGGTACCACCTGTATCTGGATGGTGGACAACAAAACTGTGGGAGCTGCTTGTGTTTGTCGGTGGATCAGATGGTCCTCTCTGCTCGTGGTCTGCCTGGGCCGTCTGGAGTCTGTTCACCGTGTGTACATCCACTCATGGAACCACTGCTCCCAACACCACCTAACTGCTAGTTCAGAACGGCCTAGGAGGCAGGCAATTTGTCGAAATGAACATCCTGCTTTTCTCAATGATGGGCCCGTCTGTCAGCTGGGCAAAATGTCTTCGCGTGCATCATTGAGGCATGCCTAGTAGTCAGCGATCTCTCACCAAGAGGTACACCACTCAAAAGGAACCTCTGAGAGCCTTTTTTATTGGGCAGAGGGTGAAGCGCTTTTACGCCGTCTCATGGCAAGACCAGTGTCTAGTCAGACCACACCTGCAATCATTGACATATCTGCCTGCAACAGAACTATGTGCCGACTTTTGCAGCAGTCCGAATATTCTATCTGGGGGCTTTCTTTTTTTGTCATTTCAGTTCAATTCCTGGCTTGGACTCAGTCTGTGTGGAGTTTGCATGCGCTTCCCGTGTCTCTGAAACAAAGCACTCTGGTTTCTTCCTACATTCCAAAGACTGCAGGTCAATTGGTGTTTCTAAATTGGCTGTGTGCTGGCATCCTGCGATTGGTGCCCTGCATGGTTCCCACCTTGTGCTGGTGGCTCCATGCGACCTTCTACTTGATTAAGCATGCATGGCTGAAAATTGCTAGCATTTGTACAGTTCCTTTGCAATTTCTCTGTGGTTTAAAAATGACTACTCTGAGCACTATACACTGTGGCTTATACACTGACCGATCACTTCATTAGGTACACCTCCTCATTGTCCATTTTATTAGTTCCACTTCTCTATGATCAGGCACCCCCACAGATCAGATACTATTTACATTTAGCAGACGCCCTTATCCAGAGCGACTTACAGTTGATACAGTATTACAGTCAAAGCAGTTGTGGGTTAAGGGCCTTGCTTAACAGTGGTGGCTTGGCTGAGGTGGGATTTGAACCCTGGACCTTCTGGTCCATAGTCCTGTACCTTAACCACTAGGCCACCACAGTCATTCTCATGGATCTTTCTCAACGCTGCAGTGACACTCATGTGGCGGTAGTGTACTGTGCTGGTTTGATTGGATCAAACACAGCAGTGCTGCTGGAGTTTTAACCCACCTCATTGTCATTTCTGTACTGATGGTAGTAATAGACCCAAAAATGCCCGATCTCCAGGTTCCTGTAGGCACCATCCTGTGAGCACTGATGCTGCATTGGAGGGTGATTAACACAAACTGTGCATCAACAGATGAACTAATGAGCTACTGTCTCTGACTTCATATCTACAAGGTGGAGCAGTATGGTAGATGTGTCTAATTGAGTGGACAGTGAGTGAGCATAGTGTTTAAAAACTCCAGCAGCACTGCTGTGTCCGATCCATGATACCCAGCCCTATGCAAAATAAGATCATAATCCCATTTTCCCATTTCTCTCTTTAGGTACAGAGCTCGAGTGGAAAAGGTTGAATCTCCAGCAAAGGTGCACGTGTTCTACATCGACTATGGCAATGTACGTAACCCTGTACTCTATACAGTTTCTGCTAAATGTGTCCCAATAATAATGACCATGGTATCTATTTAAAGACTATAAAGTCACAGAAAACATTCTGATGCACGTCAGGGTTTTTGGCATCAGAAAGGCAATGCATCATATCCACTCGGACAAGTAAATGGGCATTTCAGGCCAATGCCGATGCTTTTGGAGATGAACAGTGACTCTCATTTCAGGACACTTGGCTCTGGGAGTAAATGTAACATTCTGCTGTAAGTACTGCAGAGAAAAAGGCCACACCAGTGTACTGGATTCGTTTTACATCCAATTGGAAAATGTTGCTATTCCTTCTAACAGTGGAAATTGGGATTGTTTCTGTATGATCAAGCCCACCAATGCGGTTTACCACAAGGCTGTATGTTTTAATTTGATCAATGAACCCACTTCCATTTAAAGCTCGTGTCGTGTTTTCTTGTAGCTCCTGGGTCATATGTTTGCTGTTAAGTGAAATAAAACTTATTCTCTGGAGCTTCCTCATGACCTCTAAGACCCTATTTACACCAAGGTGTTTCATGTGTCTTGAGTATCAGGATTGTATCTGGATAAGGCTCCTAAAGTCCCATAAAAATGCATGTGAGAATGCACCCAAAGATGCATTGATACCTGATTTGAAGCTGATTGCTCAAATCACTTCAGGAGGTGGCTTGAGGCAGACACATGTGTAAATACATCTGTCTCCAACAAGACACATCTGACTGCAAAAACCCACCCAAAACTTTGTCATTCATGACTCCAGCCCTGCGTGGCTGGACAAACAATTATATTATAAATATTATTATATTATATTACAATTATGTTATTATATTATAAACTCAAGAACCTGTGCAAGAGACTGTAATACGATCGGCTCCCACTAGTGCGCTGTCCCATGCCAAAATTGATCTGTGCCTAATAGTTGTACAGTGGTGCTTGACAGTTTGTGAACTCTCTAGAATGTTCTATATTTCTGCATAAATATGACCTAAAACATCATCAGATTTTCACACAAGTCCTGAAAGTAGATAAAGAGAACCCAGTTACACAAATGAGACAGAAATATTATACTTGGTCATTTATTTATTGAGGAAAATTATCAAATATTACATATTAGTGAGTGGCAAAAGTATGTGAGCCTTTGCTTTTGGTCTCTCCCGTCCACAAAACATTCTTCCAATAGCCTTCTTTTTGGAGAGCAGTGGCTTTCTCCTTGCAACCCTGCCATGCACACCATTGTTGTTCAGTGTTCTTCTGATGGTGGACTCATGAACATTAACATTAGCCAACGTGAGAGAGGCCTTCAGTTGCTTAGAAGTTACCCTGGGCTCCTTTGTGACCTCACCAACTATTACACACCTTGTTGTTGGAGTGATCTTTGTTGGTCGACCACTCCTGGGGAGGGTAACAATGGTCTTGAATTTCCTCCATTTGTACACAGTCTGTCTGAGTGTATTGGTGGAGTCCAAACTCTTTAGAGATGGTTTTGTAACCTTTTCCAGCCTGATTAGCAACAACAACTATTTTTCTGAGCTCATCAGATATCCCCTTTGTTCGTGCCATGATACACTTCCACAAACATGTGTTGTGAAGAGCAGACTTTGATAGATCCCTGTTCTTTAAATAAAACAGGGTGCCCACTCACACCTGATTGGCATCCCATTGATTGAAAACACCTGACTCTAATTTCACCTTCAAATTAACTGCTAATCCTAGAGGGTCACATACTTTTGCCACTCACTAATATCTAATATTGGATCATTTTCCTCAATAAATAAATGGCCAAGTATAATAGTTTTGTCTCATTTGTTTAACTGGGTTCTCTTTATCTACTTTTAGGACTTGTGTGAAAATCTGATGACGTTTTAGGTCATATTTATGCACAAATATAGGAAACTCTAAAGGGTTCACAAACTTTCAAGCACCACCGTATAACATGTCATCTGAAGTATACGGGTTCTGTAAAACTCCGTCCAACGACATAATTAAGTCCAACTACCTCTTCCACAGTCCAACTGCTATAGGCCAATTAATTCACCTCATTATTTTTAAAGCCGTAACATTGTCTAACATCCCCTGCCTGTAGGCATGGTGTGATGGATGTTCAGGATTTTCCATTTAATGTTCAGGTCTTAATAGGGACATTATGAATTTTATTTTCTTTCTTTCTTACCTTTCAGTTCTTTTAGCTTCTTCTTCTGTCTTTCTTTCTTTTTGTATTTCTTCCTTCCTTCCTCCCTTTTTCTTACTCTTTCTTCCTTTCTCCCGTCCCCTGTCCTTCCTTTCTTTCCTTCCTTTCTTTCCTTCCTTTCTTTATTCCTCTTCCTTTCTTTACGTTCAACTTGGTGCTCAAAAGTTCAGACACTGTTCGTAATCCTCAAAACTAAGTGCACTTTTCCGATTATTAAATAGATTTAAGAACAGGCCCCCATTCTGTAATAATAACTGACCATGGGGTTCTAAGCTGTCCCTTCTCAATCTCTGCTTTGCAGTTGGTAAGTGAAAGATTCCTCTTTGTGAATTGTGTGTCTGCTTGTGTCATTGTGCAGAGAGAGGTGGTGTCCTCAGTGCGTCTAGCAGCTCTTCCTCCCGCCTTCGGCATCCGTGCTCTGCCTGCGCAGGCCACCGAATACACCTTTGCCTTCATCCAGGTCCCACAGGACGTAAGTGTACTCGCACACAGTTCGATTCTGTCTCCCTGATGTCCAGTTGAACGTCCGTTCCCCTGCAATTTAATGCAGTCCAATTAGTTATTTACCCCCCACCACCAACCAGTAATTACAGATAGCCAACCCCCCCACCACAAACACACACACCCATCCTTTTTCTCAGTCCCTTCCACCACACACTCCGTCTCCCTTTTTCTTCTCGTCCATGCCCTGGGCTCACCTGGGCTCCCTCTGTATCGATACATCTCTTTTAACACCCACAATGGTTGTCATGGAGACTGTCAGCTCAGTGGGCCCATGTGACTCGGAACTGTTCATCATAAGAGTGCTATATAATAAGTGTAATAAAGCATGGACGTCGATGCTGAATTTCCACTGTGCTCCCTTCAGGAGGATGCACGGGCCGATGTGGTAGACTGTGTAGTGAGGGACATCCAGAACACGCAGTGTCTGCTAAATGTGGAGTATGGTGGCTCCTCCTGCCCCCATGTAACGCTGCAGTTCACCGACTCCAAAGACGACGTCGGTCTCGGCTTAGTCAAAGAAGGCCTGGTTATGGTGGAGGTACGCAAGGAGAAACACCTGCAGAAAATGGTGAGTAGGAGGCAACCTTAACTACACGCAAGCAAACACCTGTGACTTCTTGCACGGAAAAGCTTGATCAAGAATATACAGTGGGGCAAAAAAGTATTTAGTCAGCCACTGATTGTGCAAGTTCTACTTAGAAAGATGAGAGAGGTCTGTAATTTTCATCATGAGAGACAAAAAATCCAGGAAATCACATTGTAGGATTTTTAAAGAATTTAATTGTAAATTATGGTGGAAAATAAGTATTTGGTCAATACGTTTGGTTCAATTCAATACTTTGTAACATAACCTTTGTTGGCAATGACAGAGGTCAAACGTTTCCCTGTAAGTCTTCACCAGGTTTGCACAAACTGTAGCTGGTATCTAAGTAGGAGAACTTGCACAGTCAGTGGGTGACTAAATACTTTTTTACCCCAATGTAGAGAGTTGGTATCCCCAATGGCACGGCTAAGAAAGGGCTGTTTTGTCATAATGATGCCATAATAGAGACATAAAATAAGGCAGTGATGGGTTCTGTCTGAGTATTACTGCAGTTTTACGCCACTCTTTGTGGTCATCGTTGCAATAGCTTTTTAATGTTCTGCATTTGGCTGAATCTGAAATGACTCCTGGACGTGCATTGTTTTCTTTAGGTATTGGGGCCTACATAAACCAAATCAACCAGCATTCACACATTAGGTCCATGTGTATTGTACTGTAACATATGAGCGGGCCTGTACACTCTGCAATTTCTGTCATTAACAGCTTCTGTCACACTAGCTCTTGCACCTGAATTATTAATGGTTGATTTTTTTTTTTTGTCTGGGTGTTTTATATGTCTAATATATTAACCAAGTATATAACAGTATTAGACGAATGCGGAAGATTGGTAACATTTTTATTTCCCCATTTCCACCGTGTTCATCTCAAACCATTTCAAGAAAAGAGGGTGCTGTGGGATTACGTTCATCAGACTGGGAATTGAACTATGTGCAGTCTGATGTCTGTACTTTCCCAGTGGCATATCAGTATAACAACTGCTGTGTTGACACAGATCCAAGCCATTGATCTAGCCAATCAAGTACTGACCTTGTTATAAGCAGACAGCTTGCATAAGCTGGTTGTTCACACATACAGCAAGTGCTGTGGCACTGGGCAGCCGACCCAAGCGAAAGATGCAGCTGGGTAAAATGTGCATCCCACGTTTTGTCTTCATGTTAAATCGCCCAAAAATCTAACATTTTTGCAATTTATTTTGACATCTGTTCAGCGAATTACAACAGTTTAATACAGGGTGGGCCATTTATATGGATACACCTAAATAAAATGAGAATGGTTGGTGATATAAATTGGTGTTTGTGGCACATTAGTATATGGGAGGGGGAAAACTTTTCAAGATGGGTGTTGACCATGTCGGCCAATTTGAAGTCAGCCATTTTGGATCCAACTTTATTATTTCCAATGGGAAGAGGGTCATGTAACACATCAAACTCATTGAGAATTTCACAAGAAAAACAATGGTGTGCTTGGTTTTAACGGAACTTTATTCTTTCATGAGTTATTTACAAGTTTATGACCACTTATAAAATGTGTTCAAAGTGCTGCCCATTGTGTTGGATTGTCAATGTAGCCCTCTTCTCCCACTCTTGACACACTGATAGCAACACCGCAGAAGAAATGCTAGCACAGGCTTCCAGTATCCGTTGTTTCAGATGCTGCACATCTCGTCTCTTCACAGCATAGACAATTGCCTTCAGATGACCCCAAAGATAAAAGTCTAAGGGGGTCAGATCGGGAGAGCATTTCTTGCATTCAGAGTGCATTCCAAACAGCTCTAGGATAAAGTTGTAGAAAGAGGATACAGAAGGTTTCTGAGGCTTTTACCTTTCCTTGGAGTACCTTTCAGACCATTATTAAGAAGTGGAAAGTGTTTGGCTCTACCAACATCTTGCCGAAATTGGGCTGCCTCTCCTAAATGGATGACCAGATCACAAGGATATTTGAGAGAGTCTACCAAGAAGCCAACAGCTTTCGAATGACTCTTTAAGTCTTCATTGCTGGTGAAGACTTGTCCATTAAGGCATGGTCCATGCTTGTGGCAACCATTTGACAAGGCGTGTGCGGTGCTGCCTCATGTGACAAGGTCGCCAGAAGAAGAAGAAGTCTATTCCTGAGAAAGTGCCACAATGAGTCTCACTGGAACGTCTAATGTCATGTTTTATGGTCGACTGAGTCCAAGAACTTTTGAACTCCAATCCAATACAGTACCCCCACTCAAAATACACCATACTTGCTGCATGGTAACATTATGCTGACACCGATCCAAGCCATTGATCTAGCCAATCAAATACTGACCTTGTTATAAGCAGACAGCTTGCATCAGCTGCTTGTTCGAACACAGCAAGTGCTGTGGCACTGTGCAGCAGACCTAAGTGAAAGGTACATCAGGTAAAACTCAGACCAAGAACTTTTGAACTGAAGTCCATGCATGATGTTAGTCAAACATCCACACAGTACACCACACAAAATACAATACAAAATATTTGAAATACACAAAACAATTTGGATGGACTTGAAGCAAGCAGTCTAGTGCCACTCATCATCGAAACTGAACTCTATTCTGCAAGGGGAAATTTAGCAAAGTTTTATGTGTTTAAAGCTGGTAGATGTATACCAGTCTTGTTTGGATATCTGCAATAAAAGCAAGCGGTGGCACTGGGAAAAATTAAGGCTGTGGTGTGGAACTACTAAATTGCTTTAGAGCTTAAATCTGTGAAAGCACCTAGAGCTTCTTTAGTACGTTGTCATTGTTTGATTTGTAATTTTGAGCTTTTAATATGACTTTCAATCAATATTCCAGGCACCTGATTCTGGGCATTCATTGCAACCTTTTTTGTTTTGCTAGTGATTACATGACAGGGTTGTTTTGTCTCCTGATTTATGGGTATCTGGGAAAGCGTTCATCTGCTTCATTTAGGTAGTTTGGAGTGTTTATTTTTAAAATGTCCCTCTTGCTTCGTGGAGATCACATACCCAAATGGGCGTGTATTCTGCACCAAGCCTGCTTTTTTTTTTTTTTTTTTTTTTTTTTTTTAGACATGCTTGTGTGCATTTGGATATCTCTGCTGGAAAACAGCTGCTGTGCTGTTTTTGAGGCTTGGCCAAGCACTTCAGTCATGAAATGATTATAAACACTTATCTTCTGCGGTATTTTTGGGTGGCTGCACTCTGTTAAGCATGTTTGTGGCTAAACAGATGGACCGCAGCCACGCTGACCGCTGGAAGAGATGAGGCTAATGATGGCAGATTTGTCCAGCTGCTGTCTGCGGCTCAGATCAGTATTAGAGGGATGTTGGAATCAGGAGAATTGTCAGCTTTTGCAACCTCTAAGCTCTAGTAATGCAGTATTTTAAGCATAACTGATTGGCTCAGGAACTGCAGATTTATTTCAGATTAATCGTATGAATGTAATTGGGAAAATATGAGCAACATGGAGAGTTAAACTGCAAATATCAAGACGGCCACGGTTGAGGTAAATGCGTGACTTAAGCAGACAGTTTGTGCAGTACTCATGGGACACTGGCCTTTGTTCTGCTGGACTGTGGCAGTTTTTAACCACTACAAATATCAGTGGAACTCTGGACAGGGCTTGCAGCAATGTTCAATGTGAATTGATTATCAAAAACATACAACACCATACACACAATAAACACTCTTATGAGCCTGCATGTTGTGGTATCTCAATACAATAGCAGTGCAGCATTTGGTTCTGTCTTCAGCACTTTTTGTGAGGTTCTGCAGAGGTGTACGTTTCAGCTTGAAGTGTAACCATGGCAGAATCATCTGTTAGAATTTATATGCAGTGTTGCAGATTCTCAGTTTTATGTGGGAAGAATGGTCAGTATGAGGAAAATGATTCAGTATAGAGCTTTAACGCACCTAGAGCCTGTGTGATGTGCTGGAAAAAGACTGTAAATCCCAGTGCTTTGAGACTTAGGGCTCTTAAGGTCTGCCATAGTTGATATTGACAATCAGTCTCTCTCGCTCTCTCTCGCTCTTCCCTCTCTATCTCTCTCTCTGACCGCCCCTTCCTGCCTCTATACACTGGATTATACATTTCATTCCTTGCTAATTGAGACTTGATTTCAAATATTGCTAATGTTCAGAATTGATTAACACTTCTGTGTGCTGCTTTTTTATGTCCCCTATAGATCAAGTCCAACTCTTTCCCTCTCTCTCTCACCTTCTGTCGTTCTGATATTTTATTCCCTATATATGCTCCCTGTGAGGAGTCAGGGGACGTGGGAAATGAAGGGCCATGAAATCTTGTCCTTTTACCTGTTCTCTTCATCTTGAAGAATATCAGCCATGCTGAACACCTGCTTTCCCTGCTATCAGCAGATCTTAGCCTTGCTGAAGCATCAGGAACAAATACTTTCATTGTAGTTCAGGTTCGACTAAGTGAGAGAGAGAGTATGCTCGATAAGACCTTCATTTCCCCTTCCCCCTCTCTGCAGGTAATGCTGATGCTTTGATAAGATTGTAGGGTTAAAGGAATGTATTAGCCTGACAGAAACCTGGGACCAGATTCACACAAGTGGCTTAAGAAAATTTTCTTTTTATATATCTGTCTATTTATATATGTTTGTGGTCCTGAAGAGTTGGTGATCAGTAAGACTTTACAATTTTGCTCGTGGTTGTGGGATGTTTGAAGACCGATTGATTCCAGGTTGACTGTGGTACGTTCAACAGGCGCAAATGTTTATAACTGGCAAGGTCTTTTTTCATTGCTCACTACCTAAGGAGCACGTTATCTTCTTTCCATTGAGCATGTTCAACTGAAGTAATGAGCTGCTTCCATTCAGTTGCTTAGTTCATGAATTGTTACCTTTACCTCTTCCGTGCAGTTAGGCTGTGCGACGATCTTTGTAAGAGTCTGATTTTTTTCATGGACACTTCACTGCTTTGCACCATCAGGTTGCTTAAATGTCATTGGTGCCATTTGGAATTCATTATCCGTAAAGCAGGTTTGCAGTCACTTTACTCAGCAGAGGTACAGTATGCATGTGAACTTGCTTTGACATATTCATTTAAACAAAAACTCATTTAATATATGATCTGTAAAGTGAACCATGTCATGTTCAGATTACTGCAGAATTGCAATAATTCGTAAGTAAAGCCTATAGACAGCATCCTAGCATAGAGTTGGTCAAGTACATAACAAAGGACCAGGTTAATTGTCATCCACTGTACTATTTGCTCTGTTCTGTTGAAACTCCAGACTCTGGATGCTTTAAAAGCAATGTCAGGTGGTGTAACTATCCAAACATATCTATAGGTTAACTGTTAGTGTAATTTAGTCATATTTAATAATCAATAAAATAGTTTATCATGTTTCTGCGTGTAAATCATTTTAAAACAGACCATTAATGACAGTGGGAAGGTAGGGCTGCTTTAAAATTCTTTCAGAAACCTTTGTCCATACATTCTGATTTCATCAAATGTCATGCCCCAACACAAAATGACTTTAACAATACTCAATGTAGAGGCTTAAAACACTTAATCCAGTGTTTTTACCAGATGATTAACCAGGTTTGTGCAAACTCGAGACTAATCATTGGCACATACAAGTCATACAAATCAGTGTTTTTCAGTATTGGGCTTGGAGTACCCCGATGGCCCTGTACATGGCCTGAACTGTGTGTAGGAACCAGGATAGTATTTCAAGAAGCAATGATATGCCTCAGGGGAATCAGTAGTGGAAATTATTCCATGAGAGGAATTTCAAACTGTTCACACTCTCGACACACTTCCTCTCTAATTCACTCACTTTCACTGCCACCCCCTCCCTCCTGGTGCTGTAGGCTCCGGTTGACAAGGCCCCTGGGGGGTTTCACGTTTTATTGCGATCTAATTTGCCGAAGTGAGGCTAGAGTTGAACGATATACCATGTCATCAGCATCAATATCACAAAATCTATACAAGCAGCAGTCACAATGCACACACCGGTCATTAGGTCTCATTGGGATCATCAGCAATGGTGAGCTGAATTTATTTATTGTGCACTATTGATGCTTGTTAAGAGACTGAAACTTTGGTCATCATAAAAATATCATAAGATAGAGGGAGGTATTTTGGTTTAGACTTTCCTCAGTATTCTCATTTGTCAGTGTCCTGACCATATTGTTTATTGCTAATTCCTGTATAATGTATTGTTTTAAGAGTGGGAACAACTAGAACAGAGCAAAAAAATTGAATTGCTGTTGTTTTTCTTCTTTTTCTTCTGATCACTTGCACGCTTTCACACGCTGACTGGCCACACTCTTGTCAAGTCCCATCAACCCCCACACACATACCCAACTCTGTGTGGTGTTATGTGGGAAAGCATGACACTTCCTGTTGACAACAGTGGCTTATTAACCAGAAACTGTTCAACGGATGACTTGATTTTTTTTTTTAACTACACATACACACTTTCATACCCCTTTTCCACCAGCAACTTTTTCGTAAGCCTGCCTTTCATCTGGTTTAAGGCCTGAGCTGTTTTTTGGGGGGAGTGCATTATAAGTTGCTATGGGAGTTGTCATGGAGCTGGAACCATGCCCTTCATTCAAGGCACGAACACTGGACCCATCACCCAACGCTGTCAGTGCTAGGGCTACACACTTTCTGCTTGTGAGAGTACTCTATAATCTACTTTACATGGCAGACTTCTGTGAATATGCACAGGCTTCTCACATGGACATTTTCACAACTTTTGCCATCATACTTTTACATTAGATACATATGGCCAAGAATTCTTATTGTCGTTTTAATGTCATTTAATGCAAAACTTTTTCACTGTGAATGTTTCAGATGTTGAACTCTGTTTACCAGATACTGAATGCCCATCAGTGGTGTGCAGTGCATACAGTGGGTACAATGTTTGCACTTTTTTTTTTATTTTATTCAGTTTCTTTTAGCTTTTTAGAATAAAAAAGGTTAGGTTTGCACTGGAAATGACTCCTGCTGTTCTTACTGTTGTAAGCAGCATGGAAATATCTGAGAAACATGATGAATTACAGTAGTTGTAAGAATTTGGTCAAAGCCATTGTGATTGTATGCCTGAGAAAACATTATGCCCGAAAATACACAGGTCTGGACTGAAATCCTTGTTGTTCTTGCGTTCTGTTCACCCATTTCGGTGAACTCCACAGATCATTGTAGATACAAGGCCTCTAGTACATGCACATGGATGGAAGGTGGTGTGAAGAGGTAAACAAGCTGTTCCAATGTTTTTGGAGTTCACCTGCATAGCACTGCCAGTGAAGCTGCAGCTGGGTCTTGGTGGAATCTTTTTAGCAGGACAGTGATCCAACACATCATAATCCAAACATTCCAAAGGACCCAATTCACACACATCTGGTTCCTGACCACAGAATGAAGTTTTTAGCATGGCCCTGATCTAAACCCCACTGAAAGCCTGTGGGTGAACTGATTCAAATCCACAACAGACGACCTAGAGCCATAAAAGGATCTGCAGAGAAGCTGTATGTCAATCATTATAAGATTACTTTTTGGTTGCACTTGGATAAATCAGTTGTAACATCTTGAAAGTCCATCATGACATTAACATTCATGACCCTAAGGCCAGGTGCAGATTGGCAGAATTATGCTAGCGGGCAAGTTTCATCATGGCTGTTTGTTCCCACAACCCCATGCTTACTCATTAGTTTTTTTCAAACAGTTTTGCTATTTGACATGTTTGTTTTTAGTCTTTTGTCAGTTGCTTCATAAAAATTATGGCAGAGCCAAACAATAGCAAGATGAAAAGATGAATGCACTACCTATAATTCAGGATTTCACACCTGGGGTCTGAGTTCTAAAGCAGTTGTGCTGTGAACAGCAAGTGCTCTGAGATCTCATCAATCCTTAAAGTGGACCTGAAAGAAAACCAAGTCCTCTTTAAGGTCTGCTTACAATGTGAACATGAGAAGAACTGAGAAGTAGGTTCACTTTCAGGTTCACTTTTAGCATGTGTTGCAATTCATTGAAGGTACTCCAAAAAATGAAAAAGGCTGTATTGGCTGATGCCATAATGTGTTTATGTAAGCATTCTGCAAGTGATAACAAGGCCAGTGGCGAAGAGGGAGAATCATCAAAGATGAGGAGTGAGCAGGGAGCATTTGCTTTGTCCTATTTACAGGCCATGTGCTGTGAACTAGCTAAATAAACAAACTAAAGAACACAGTTTTTGTTTGCCTATGAGTTTCAGTGCTAGAATCCTGAATTACCAACAAGTCAGACACGGTGCAGAATTTCTCTATTAAGTTTTTGTTTGTTTGTTTTTTAAATATATTGTTTTAAATGCTCAGCAACTTCAGATGTAAATGGAGAAAATAAATGAAAATTTGATATATTTTTTAATTCATCAGTTGTTTTACACATATAGCCTATGTGCCATATAATTAGTTACAGTAGTTAGCTTGGACCCACACATGGAAAGAAAACCTTGGAAGATTTATGTATTCATATACACTTACATATTACTCTGGGGCAGCACAGTGGGGCAAGAGTTCCCCGGTCTTTGTGGAGTCTGCATGTCCTCCCCGTGTCCCTGTGGGTTTACTCCAGGTCCTCAGGTTTCTTCCCACATTCCAAAGACATGCGTTAGGTTGATTGGTCGCTCTTTACTGGCCTGGTGTGAATGTGACTGATTAGTATCGATGTAAATGAATCCTGTCATGAATAGCCATTGATACTGATGCGACAGTAATTAAAATTGAATTTGTATTGAATTTGTGTTCAATGATTTGTGTTGTCAAACCTGCCATTTCAGTTCGAAATTGAGGTATCAAATTGAGGGATAGCAAATTCCTGGGCTGTTTTTTTTTTTTTGATGGTCTGCCCCTTCCTAAGGCCAAAACCCACTAGTTTCTTCTTTATCTTTCAGTAGATTGTGTTGGTGATGGTTGTGGCCCTCAGGATTGGTAATTGCTATGGTTGCGAGGTACTGTGTTTGTGACTTGTGCAGTGTTCTGCTGTGATTGATGTCTCGTGCGTTGGCTGCAGCTGGAGCCTCCAGACATGCTCCCCATCTGTCATGTGCTCAGCAGCCCTGCAGAATCAGTTCTCTGGCTAAGCAACTAAGACTAAATACACCACCTCAGCCTATGACACACGCGCGTCTGGTGATGAAAGAACTCGAGCGTGGTGTTTTTGAACATCTGGCATCTTGGTGAATTTGTTTATTTCTGGGCAGTAAGCTCAAGCATTCCTACTTTGCTTCACTTCACACTGTTGTGGAGTATACACTTTCATTCCATGCCATGTCTCAGACTGGTAGCCCGTGATAGGGTTGCACCTTGAGCTGAGAAGATAATGAATGCCTCCTGTATTTCTCTTTCTTCTCTCTCCCACACACGAAACATACCCAACTCTCAAGTCCCATATGTGGTTCAGTCCGTGATTCTTAATGACAACTCTGGTGAAACAGTCGATATGGCTGCAGCTTATGCAGACCCGTTTACACTGTTGCTCATCAAGGGAGTTGAAAGTCTGTGATGCCATTCATGTGCTTCAGAAAGTCACCCACACCATCACTCCTGACCAAATCCGTCATCACATCCTCCCCCAGTTTTTGTGCGTGAGGATCACAAAATGTATTTAGGAATCACTTCGAGAGAAGGCAGATGGGTTAAGGCATCCTACAGGCCGTTTTCTTAAAAATCTGCATTTAATTCAGTGATGCATGTTGTCATTTGTGTTGCTTTTTATATTTATGGGCATAATTTAACCTTTTCAGTCGTGATATTAAACCCAGGTCTTTGTTTTCCAGGTGGCTGAATATATAAGTGCCCAGGAGTCTGCAAAGAGTTCCAGGGTAAGTATCTCTCTCAGTCCTTGTCCATCTCTCTTCTTGTTTGTCCTTGTCAGTGACAAATTGAGTTTTTCATGAGGTGACAAGAAGGTGCTGTGGAGTTTTGTCAGGTGCTTTGTTCATCGGGGATGATTGATGTTACTGTTTTTCCATATTTGTTATTGTTGTATATTATGTTTCCCTTTGACGGATATTGTATTTCCACCTATGTGCACTGGCCATACGATCCTTTCAACGCCAAAACATTAATGACATCAGACTGTTGGCTAAGCGTTTGTGGCTGAACACCCTACTAATTAGTAATCCGCTATTACAGATTTCTAATACTCATACTAACAGGTTCATACTATGCCACATACAGACATGAAAACTTCATAGACAAACAGTGGCAGTAAAAATGGGTTGTACTGAATAATTCAGTGGCTCTCAGTATGACACTTGAATAGATTTCCATAAAAAAGTCACAAAAGTACATATTAGACAAGTAAAAAAATATTCTTAATCATTTATCTATTGAGAAAAAAATTGTCCATAATTATGTATCTATGAGTTGCAAAAGGATATGAACTTTGCTTTCTGTATGTATCCATAATGTGAGTTTTTCTTAGAGTGATCTTTGTTGATGGCCATCAGTGGTCTACAACAGGAAATCCATTCATACCTGATTGGCTTCCCATCTATTGAAAAACAAGTCTCATTTTGTCTTCAAATTGAGTGCTAGTTTTAGAAGTTCACATACTTTGCCACTCACAGATATGTAGTGTACACTTGAGAGAAAAGGGTTATAAGAAATTCACCTTTGGGCGAGTTAGCTTAATGCCACACTGAAAAAAAAAATACTTTAATTGAAGTAAATGTAGCCATTACACCACCAGCAGCCTGAACTGTTGATACGGGCCACATCCAAATGTGGCAGCAGAAATTGATACTCATCAGACCAGGCAATGTTGGTGAGCCCATGTGGATTGTAGCCTCAGTTGCCTGTTCTTAGCTGACAGTAGCCATATCTGGAGTGGTCTTCTGCTACAGTAGTCCATCTGCTTCAAAGTTCAATGTGTTGTACATTCAGAGAGGTACTGCATATCTTGTTGTAACGAGTGGTTATTGAGTTCCTGTTGCCTTTCAATCAGCTACCAACAAGTTTGGCTATTCTCCTCTAGCAAAAATAAGGCATATTTGCCCAGAGAACTGCTGATTATTGGATGTTTTCCCTTTCTGGACCATTCTCTTTAAACCCCAGAGATGGCTGCACGTGACTATCCCAGCAGATCAGCAGTTTCTGAAATACTCAGACCAGCAGGTCTACAGTCCTGGAGGGTTCATCACTGTTTAGTGTTTTCCTGTCCTTAAGACACCAGATTCAGCTCGCCGGTTTCATTATGAGAGTTCAGTAAGTTTGTTAGAGCAAGGAATTCACCAACCTCTACTGGATGACTTGTGCCCTTTGATATATCATTCAGCGTCTGTAACTGGAATGAACTGATCATTTGGATTAACAAAGTCTGTGCACATGGGCTTTGTGAAAGTTTCGTTTTTTTGGTAGAACGCTGACCCCTTCAGAACAAGCCACTCCTTTCACTTCTGCTAATTCTTACTGTGACAAGAATCCCAATCTCTTCAGTCTTCTTCAGAGGCCGGTGAAATGTTTAACAAGCCACAAGCGGCAAGTTCTGCTCCAATAGCTGCAAACGGAGCCATGCTAGGAGCTGATGATCATGTCTTTGCTAACAACGGCGCTAATTATCATAGCTGCTAATTAGCTGTGATTCTCTCAGAGTTAGCAGCTGAGCACACACACACTGATGAAAAAGAGAAGGGAGTACTCGTGGCGAGCGAGAAAAGCATTTGCTTTGCGCTTCCAAAGTCACTTTTATCTGTGACCAGGAATGGAACATTGAGCAGAAAATGACTTCAGTGTTTTATGGGGTGAAGCTGGATTGAGACTGTAATGGGGAAAGGCTTTAATGTGGATGTCTATGCGTGGCTGCTTTAAACGACTCATCTGTGTTTTTACTGACGCGTGCTATAATGACCGGCCTGTGTGTCTACATACAGGAGTGCTTTTCATCCGTGCGTTATGAATACGAGACGTGTGCATAACCAGTCCTTCACAATATGGCTTATTAATTGACGTGCCCTCTTACATGCACATTAACCTTAGTTATCGGATTGTTGACACGGCCATGTAAATAACTTACTGTGAAATCTAAAATCAAGTAAAAACAGGTCATCATCCTTGTAATCGTCTTTGCTCAGAGAAAAGTGTGGTTAAGCGAGTGTGGTTTCAGTGGTTTCAAAGGCCTTCTCTATAAGAGAGGTCAAAACAGATTTGCCAGACGTTGAAGGTGGGAAGGTTACACTAATTCATGTCCATTCATTACAATGGTGGGAAACAGAAAATCACCTCTAAATACGCAGCATTTACCCTCGAGGCAGAAGACCGCAGTAAAGTTTCACTCCTTATAGTGAAGAACAGGAAGCCTGAGGCTACAGTGGGCAGAGGCTCATCAAGACTGGAAGGTTGAAGTTTGAAACCTTGTCTTGTCTGATGAGTTTTGATTTCTACAAACAGATTGTCGGATCTGCGTAAATGACGACATTTCATTCAATCTGCACTGCGTTAACTGCTCAAGTTGGAGGTGATAGTTTAATGGTTTGGGGCCAGCACCAGGCTCTTTAGTAGCAGCCAGTGGGACTGTAGTAGCCAAGCGGTTAAGGTACTGGACTCTCCAGAAGGTCCAGGGTTCAAATCCCACCTCTGCCACTGTTGGGTCCTTGAGCAAGACCCTTAACCCACAATTGCTTGGATTGTAAGACTGTACCAATTGTAAGTCGCTGTGGATAAGGGCGTCTGCTAAATGCTGTAAATGTAAGCCAGTCATTGCTCGAATGACACGGCGTCTTCGAGGATTGCTGATCAAACTATGCAAACCTTTATCGCCACAATTTACTCCTCTCCTAATGAAATCCATTTTGCACGCGTTATGCGTGTCACATACCATTTCACGCTGGGTTCAGTCAGACGACATCGACATTAGTCGCCTCTACAGCCAACAGATTTGAATGTAGTGGGAGAGTAGGAGCACACGTTAATGTGATGCAGTCATGACTACATGGATCAGAATTTGTAAGGAATGCACCTGATTAAATCCATTCCATGAACATTTCAGACTGCTCTTAGTGCAAAATAGGTCCTACCCTGTATGAGAACGGCTTTTCGTTTATGCTGTACACTACTGTTGGAGGGAAGATATCAATACTACACACATAGTAATTATTTGCTCGTCAAACCAAGCTGAAGGCAAAGTCGTGCACCCATCTGAAGCATAACAGTTCCTACCATAAAAGCCAGACCATCATGTTCCCTTAAAGTAAAATCCGATTCCTTCCACTTTAATCATACCATGATGTTCTTTGCTTCTGACGAGTTTCTATTTAATTCATAATAATTGTCCTTGCTTAATTTTGCACATTTTCTTCCAGCTCAACATTTGGCGCTATGGAGACTTCCGTGCCGATGACGCAGATGAGTTTGGGTACCGTCGCTAAATCCTGCCATTCCAAAGACCTAATGGAAGACATTTCGCAGAGGAAAAGAAAATCATGTTGAAAAATGTTTTATGCTGTCTTATTTTCGGTAACATTCAACCATTCATCTCAAGGTTTTTTTGTTTGGTTTTTTTTTTTTCTCCATACTCTGTGATTTCTTCTTTTTGCCCTCTTGCTTAAGAGAGTAGCCCTGCAGGTGAACTTAATTAATTCTTATTAAAAACACAAAAAAAAGGACCAACTTGTCGTGATCTTTTTAGACCGTCTTTTTGCAATTTTGGCAGTCATTGCAATATTCCCTATCAGCATTTAAATACACACACACACACACAGACGCTTACTTTATAGTACTGCTCCAAGGGAGGGATTTGCACAGAGGCCTCATGAACTTAACAGCTTCCTGAGAAAATGCTTCCTTATCGTGACATGAAATTCTATATTTAAATGTATATGGATACTGTTTCGAAGTAGATAAGCACACTCAATGTGAATCTGATGAGTGTATTTTTTTAATGTATGAATGTTTGACGTTTCTGTAAGGATTGTTTTCTTTTCCTCTTCGTGGCAAAAATGAAAAGCTGCCAATGCCTTGACAAGCATTCTCTCCTCTGGGATGTTTACATATAACAGTCAGTTCTTTGTGTCCGCCCTCTGTCTGTCTCTCTCCTACCAGAGCAGCAGCTACAGTGTTTGAATCAGTTTCCTTCGAAGATGAACCTGGTTGTTGTATTTAAATCTGCTAAATAAACACGAGCAACATCATCTCGTCTCTGTCTGACTGAGTAATGGCTCAATAGGTTATAATGCTTATTAGATCTATTTTCAAATGTTTGTCTCCATTTCAGCTAATTGTTCTGTTCTAATCGTATCAGACATGATGTGGCAGAGCAATCAAAGGCTGTGTATGTGTACTTTGCTCTTTGTATATGACAAACCGGAGGGAAACTGGTCAAATATCTTTATTTCATGAGGCTTGGGCATGTTTCCCTTTAAGACGTTTGGAGACCAAATGAAACATGCTTAATAATTCAGACCTCAAAATATGGTTCAAACCACATTAGGTTCTGAGTTAATGAAAGCACAGTTCTCAGAAGCATAGATCAAATCAATGAATTGTATTCTTTTTTTCACCCCACTCGCCTTCATTTGTTTTCCAGATCTTTGTGTTCTGTTTCTTCTACTTGTTCTTCATATACTTATTCTCCTTGTTCTTATTTTCCCCTGTTATGGTTTTCCTTGTTATGAAGGGTTTAGAAAGCCTCTTGTTTTAGTCAGGATTTGTCATCCCATTTCTGCCTGAAAATATGAAGCAAAATAGCAAAATATGTATTTATGGCAATGCTTGTACCAATACCAAACTTGTCAAAAATGTACAGAATCATAGAACGGCATTTGTGTGTAACACATTTGATGCAGCTTGCCTTTGATGACATTCAGCTCCACCCCCAAAGGAAGGTTGTGTAATATCCCAAATCTAGTTTTGCAGAGTAGTCCTACAGTTTTAGCCAAATCTTTGTCTAATTGGCATACCAAAAATCAACATGACCCTTGGGTGGTGCATGGCAGTTTGCTGGACTAAGCGGTCTAAGCTGTGCCTGGCAGCTGGGCGGGGTGACGTGAAGGTGTGGGGAGACAGTGGTGCTTGAAAATTTGTGAACCCTTTAGAATTTTCTATATTTCTGCATAAATATGACCTAAAACATCAGATTTTCACACAAGTCCTAAAAGTAGATAAAGAGAACCCAGTTAAACAGATGAGACACAAATATTATACTTGGTCATTTATTTATTGAGGAAAATTATCCAATATTACATATTAGTGAGTGGCAAAAGTATGTGAACCTCTAGGATTAGCGGTTCATTTGAAGGTGAATTAGTCAGGTGTTTTTAATCAATAGGATGACAATCAGGTGTGAGTGGGCACCCTGTTTTATTTAAAGAACAGGGATCTATCAACGTCTGCTCTTCACAACACACATTTGTGGAAGCGTGTCATGGCACGAACAAAGGAGATTTCTGAGGACCTCAGAAAAAGAGTTGTTGATGCTCATCAGGCTGGAAAAGGTTACAAAACCATCTCTAAAGAGTTTGGACTCCACCAATCCACAGTCAGACAGATTGTGTACAAATGGAGGAAATTCAAGACCATTGTTCCACTCCCCAGGAGTCAACAAAGGTCACTCCAAGAGCAAGGCGTGTAATAGTTGGCGAGGTCACAAAGGACCCCAGTGTAACTTCTTCTAAGCAACTGAAGGCCTCTCTCACATTGGCTAATGTTAATGTTCATGAGTCCACCATCAGAAGAACACTGAACAACAATGGTGTGCATGGCAGGGTCGCAAGGAGAAAGCCACTGCTCTCCAAAAAGAACATTGCTGCTCGTCTGCAGTTTGCTAAAGATCATGTGGACGAGCCAGAAGGCTATTGGAAGAATGTTTTGTGGATGGATGAGACCAAAATAGAACTTTTTGGTTTAAAAGAAAAGTGTTATGTTTGGGGAAAGGAAAACACTGCATTCCAGCATAAGAACCTTATCACATCTGTGAAACATGGGGGTGGTAGTATCATGGTTTGGGCCTGTTTTGCTGCATCTGGACCAGGACGGCTCGGCATCATTGATGGAACAATGAATTCTGAATGATATCAGAGAATTCTGAAGGAAAATGTCAGGACATCTGTCCATGGACCCTATTGCAGACGGCCCTTTTGCCTGTGTCCAGTGATAGCTAGGAGAGGCACCGGACCAATAACTCCCCACCCCAAGAAATTGACCATGAGAAATGGGGCTATAAAGAGCACATTATACACAGTAATCAGCAGATCTTGGAAATTAATATTTATGAACATGTTGTCATTTGTACGCAATATTATTCATGCATAAAACTTGTTTACTTAAATTATTATAATTACTTAAAGCAATAACTGGTCATAAATTACAACCCCAATTCAAAAAATGTTGGGGCAGTTCAGAAAATGCAAATTAATTAATAAAGTGTTCCTTACATTGACTTTTATTTCATTGCAGATAGTATGAACCCAAGACAAGTTCATGTCTGGTTAACTTCATTTGTTAATATAAATCCATTCCTGCATTTCAGACCTGCAACACATTTAAAAAAAAAATTGGGACATTGTGCAACAGTACAGAGTTGTTGTTGTCAGCATTTGCATCTAAAGAAAGATGAGTTAATGGAAGGCACTATATTAGACAAATCACCTTTTGTTCCATCAAATAACATGATACATTTAGAATGTGTAGGAAGTCCATCTAGAGAGTAAGACAAACATTGCATTGGGCTCAGGATGTCTTCGCAGGTCATGGTGCTGATGTTTGTTTGTGTGTTTTATTTGGTTTGTTTACCATCGTAATCAGCATTAGTGGCCATTTCAGCGACACACAATGTTACATCTATACACAAGGTTACATAAAACCAGTCACTCAAGTCAATACCAATTTACCGAAATCAATTAACCTAGCACGTATGTCTTTGGACTATGGGAGGAGACCAGAGTACACCCACACAGACACGGGGAGGACCCAGGCCGCTCCACGCTGGGATTGAACCCAGGACCTTCTGTGAGCCACCGTGCCGCCCCATTGCTGATCAGTCTAGATGTCCTTTTTGGATCACTTCAAGGTGTCTCGTGTTCCTGAGTCATTTTCTCGCCACTGTTCGTCATTGTTTCATTATTATTTCACTGCGATTCAGCAGGTTTGGCATTTTCTTTTGACCCTAGAATAATAATACCTTGTCTTAACCATTAAAGTAAATCAGGTATCTAGAAATGTCCATGTCATTTAAGGTATTGTTGCAGATTTATTTGGATCACTTTTATTCCACTCCCTATACTGGTATGTGATTCAAATCTGCAACTCATAGACACTAGTTCATCAGTTTTGTAAAACAAGACAAATATGTGAACAGCTAACAGGGGTCAGACATAATTTTGCCCCTGCTGCAAACATCATTTATTTCATTTGGCCAGTAAAGGAGAGAAAATTAGCCCAGTTAGACTGAAGCAAATTACATCAGAGAGCAGCATTCAGGCTTATTCTTTCAGGTCACTCAGTTAAAGAGCAACACACCAGCACAGCTATTCTCAAGGCATGTTCACCATCTTACTAATTCAATTTAAACTTACTAATTAAATACAGAGTTAACATGTTTGTGCTTAATGTGTTAAAATTGTTTACAAGCCCAAATCAGAGAAGGTAGGGACAGTATGGAAAATGCAAATAAAACATTTACTTGTTTCTAACATTTACTTTTATTTCATTGCACACAGTATGAACCCAAGATATTGCATATTTTGTCTGGTCAACTTCATTCCATCTGTTAGTAGACATCCATAACACAACACATTCCAATAAAAGTTGGGACAGTAAAGCATTTAGTGCTTGGAAAGCTTAAAAGACATTTGGCACCAAGTGAAGTGTTTCAGGTGTTATTTTGTCCCGTTTTTCCTGTAAACATGTATTAAGGTGTGCAACAGTACGGGGGGTCTTTGTCCCATTTTTCGTTTAAAAAAGAGTGTGTGATGGGATTCCTTGTTTGAGAGAGGTGATACATTTCAGTGAATTTGTTATTGGATGTGTGGAAGATGCATCGCAAAGCAGATGTTAATGATTGGCAAAAAGTGAGTGAATCTGGGCGTGCCAAAAGCCATAGTGTGCAGGAAGTGGTGTAGCCAAATGTATGGTCATACGGGTCTAGAGCAGAAGTCCCAGTCTATAGGATATTTAGTCAGAATTGTGGCCGAGGTATGACATGCTGTTAGGTACGTTTCAGTCACAGGTGATAATTTTTTTTGCCGGTGACAATACTTTTCTGAATTATTGCTGCCATCACAGAGTAAATTACCTTTGTCAAGGGCACTGACAAAACCTAATACCATTACAGAACCTCGATTTTGGACTTGTTGCTAATTACCCATTTAGGTTTTGTATTGTTTTGTTAGTTAGTTAGTTAGTTTGTTTGTTATTAACTCATTACCAACCATAAATTTTCACTGTTCCAACTTAGGTTTTGGAATGCGTGGCAGACCTGAAATGCAGGAATGGATGTTTATTAAAAAATTTAATGAGGTTGACCAGGCAAAACGTTATGGGTTCAATAAATAGACAAATATTTTGGGTTCCTACTGACTGCAGTGAAATTAAAGTAAATCTAAGACACACTGCGTTTTATTTTTCATTTTAAATATATATAAATAAAGAAAATATAAATATAACATTTTTATTTGATTTCTAATTAATTTTCTATATACATGTGTGTGTATATACAGTGGTGCTGGAAAGTTTGTGAACCCTTTAGAATGTTCTACATTTCTGCATAAATATGACCTAAAACATCATCAGATTTTCACACAAGTTCTAAAAGTAGATAAAGAGAACCCAGTTAAACAAATGAGACAAAAATATTATACTTGGTCATTTATTTATTGAGGAAAAAATGATCCAATATTGCATATTTGTAAGGGCAAAAGTATGTGACCCGTTGCTTTCAGTATCTGGTGTGACCCCCCTGTGCAGCAATAACTGCAAGCTAAACGTTTCCTGTAGTGTTGATCAGTCCTGCACACACCGGCTTGGAGGAATTTTTAGCCCATTCCTCCGTACAGAAACAGCTTCAGCTCTGGGATGTTGGTGGGTTTTTCCTCACATTAGCTGCTGCTTCTTCAGGTCCTTCCACAAACATTTCCATTGGATTAAGGTCAGGGACTTTGACTTGGCCATTCCAAAACATGAACTTTATTCTTCTGTAACCATTCTTTGGTAGAACGGCTTGTGTGGCTTAGGGTCGTTTGTCTTGCTGCATGACCCACCTTCTCTTGAGATTCAGTTCATGGACAGATGTCCTGACCTTTAGAATTCTCTCTGATATAATTCAGAATTCATTGTTTAATCAATGATGGCAAGCCGTCTGCCCAGACCGCCAGACGCAGCAAAACAGGCCCAAAAACCATGATACTACCACCACCATGTTTCACAGATGGGATAAGGTCTTATGTTGGAATGCAGTGGTTTCCTTTCTCCAAACATAACGCTTTTCTTTTAAACCAAAAAGTTCTATTTTGGTCTCATCCATCTACCAAAAACATTCTCCCAATAGCATTCTGGCTCGTCCACGTGATCTTTAGCAAAACTTGCAGACGAGCAGCAGCAATGTTCTTTTTGGAGAGCAGTGGCTTTCTCCTTGCAACCCTGGCATGCACACCATTGTTGTTCAGTGTTCTTCTGATGGTGGACTCATGAACATTAACATTATCCAATGTGAGAGAGGCCTTCAGTTGCTTAGAAGTTTACCCTGGGGTCCTTTGTGACCTCGCCAACTATTACATGCCTTGCTTTTTGAGTGATCTTTGTTGGTCGACCACTCCTGTAACAATGGTCTTGAATTTCCTCCATTTGGTTCACAAACTTTCAAGCATCACTGTGTGTGTGTGTGTGTGTGTGTGTGTGTGTGTGTGTGTGTGTGTATATATATAATTATTAATCCTAAATCAAAGCTGAGATGATATGAAGAATGCACCATCCACCATCCATGCAGCTGAGGAAGGTTCCCGCCACTAAAATATATTCAGAGTAGAGATTTACAGTTAAGTGAACAGCAATGTCATAATGTAATTTCATACAATTTCTGTACACCTTTACAGAATCCAAAAGCTCACTGTGGTCCTCACACTTCATGAATCAGTCTACTTGTAGTCAGGCCCCACATGATCACAGGGTTGTGCACACTATGCAATCAATCTGACACTATATAATTTATCGGTTGTATAGAGTGTCTGCCTCGCCAAATCCGTTGTTTGTTTTTACTAAATGCAAAAACTGTACATGTGACTGATGAAATAGTGCTAAGAGAAACAGGAAAGTGTTAATTAGAAGATAAATGGAGAAGTTGCCTGAGGATGGTGTTTAGCGAAACATTTTGCATGATCAAGGCCAAATGTTTATGCCATACAGGTATAACTGAATATTTAGTTAAAAGCCAAAACTACTAAACAAGAACAACACTACTTACTAAACTGTCTGTACTAAGTAGTAAAAACATAACTGGTGTTGTAGGGTTACCTGGTATGATTTAGTAGATAATACATGCATTTTAGTGCGATGAAGGAGACGAGAGGAAAAAGCAGACCTTCAATATGCAAAAAATGAAAAGCACCAAAGGTTTAAAAAAAAAAAAACTTACCTTTTTACCTTAATAAGTGCTTTATGATAGAACCATTCAAGACTGATTACTTTTCTCTATTGTGATTAAGGTGTAGAGTCAAGCTGTGACCTTTGCTCCTGTCGATTTCTAGGAACATCTTTCACATTTTAGTCACAGCAGCCAGAAGCAACAGAGGAGCAATATTTAAAGTTTCTTCTCCTCTTCATCAAACTTTTTCTTTTTATAATATCCTTATGACCTGAAGATACCTTTAAAAGAAATACATTTCACATTATCAAGTTATAAGTAATATGTTTTGTGTAAGCTTGTTTAGAAAAAATGTAATGGCTCAATGTTGGCTTGTCTTGAAACATAGTGCCAGATAAGATGAAGGAGTATGTGAATTATTGTTATGCATATTTGTTTAAAATATAAAGCAGGGAAACAATTTAAAATAATATATGCTTTATGGGTTATAAGTTTAGAATATTTGTTACCTTGTGGGCTCCTTTCTCTTGTTCCCACATGGATTTAAATTACAAATACAAAAAAAATATCAAAATACATTTGCTTCAGGTCACTGAGGAAAAGATTACATTTTGGTAAAGGTGTAAAATTAATTAGATATAGTAATATTAGATCAATAGAAAGTCCCCATATTGATAGAAAGACATGAGACAGAGAGAGAGCGCAAGCATCCAGTCCCATAGAAACCCTGCAATTTAAAAGACTACAGAACCAAAGAACTGACCCCTGAAAAGAGTCCCCTCAGTCAGCTGGTTCTGAGACTTTGCAACCTTCAAACAGGTCCTAAGTGACAACAACCACACACATACCTGTCCAACAGCACTGTCTAAACAACCAGCTCATTGCCAGCAGTAAGCACAGGTACCCCGAGTACTGGGAAAACCAAATCCAGACACAAAGTGCATTGGAAAGCTTTTGTGCAAAAAGGTCAGGTATAAACAGTTCTGGCTGCCCAGAGAGAAGCGAGTGTCTGGACACTGTGAGCAGGGAGGTAGAGACAGAGATGCTCTTCCTCCTTCACTCCTTCACAGAAACATTCAAACAGCTTATTCCAAATTAAGAAACAGTCACTGAGTTGGAAAAAAAATTAGGTAATTCTTGCGGAGGGACACAGCATTTCTCACTGCAAAGTATGCATCAGCGTGTCACTGCCTGAGAGACGGTGAGTAACACTACCTCACCATAGCTCACTTCTCACTCATATTGTTGTAGCTAGAGTCATGCTGATAAAGCTACTTTGAATCCTTGAGAGAGAGAGATCAATTGTCCCTTTAATCTCAGGTTTACAGGCTCTGCTTCAAATGAAGGGCTGGAGGCAACACGCTACCCTGACATCCAATTAGACTCCTTGTATGCCACAAAATTATTTGTTTATGGACTAACTAAGTGATTAGAATAACTCCACCAAGGGGCCTGTTTGATAGATTTTTCTTCTACCTTCCCCAATACTGCACACTGTAATCAGCCCAAAGTGTTGTCCTTGTGCATGAAAATCTACAGTTTAGGTGGTAATGAGTCCCAACAATTCAATTTTAATATATTTATGCAGTCTTTTTAAAAATAGGCAATGTACCAAATCAGCTTGACAAGCAGACCCAATGGTCCAGACCTAACATGGACTGGCATAGTCCGAAGTGGCAAGGACAATTTACCTGAAACAAAAAAAGGAAGAATCCTTACCTATCATTCTAATGAACAAAACATTCTCCTCTGGGTAGGTAGTTCTGAGCTACAAGACTTCAACAAGTCCTCTACAGGATTGATCCAGGAAGATATCTTCTTTTAATTACAGTGGTGCTTGAAAGTTTGTGAACCCTTTAAAATTTTCTATATTTCTAAATGACCTAAAACATAATCAGATTTTCACACAAGTCCTAAAAGTAGATAAAGAGAACCCAGTTAAACAAATGAGACACACATATTATACTTGGTCATTTATTTATTGAGGACAATGATCCAATATTACATATTAGTGAGTGGCAAAAGTATGTGAACCTCTAGGATTAGCAGTTCATTTGAAGGTGAAATTAGAGTCAGGTGTTTTTAATCAATGGAATGACAATCAGGTGTGAGGGGGCACCCTGTTTTATTTAAAGATCTATCAAAGTCTGCTCTTCACAACACACGTTTGTGGAAGTGTATCATGGCACGATCAAAGGAGATTTCTGAGGACCTCAGAAAAAGAGTTGTTGATGCTCATCAGGCTGGAAAAGGTTACAAAACCATCTCTAAAGAGTTTGGACTCCACCATTCCAACTTTCTTCTTCTTTAACCATTCTTTGTTAGAATGGCGTGTGCTTAGGGCCGTTGCCTTGCTGTATGAGTCATGCTCTGTTGAGATTTAGTTCACAGAAATAATCCTGACATTTGCCTATAGAATTTGCTGGTCTAATTCAGTCTTTATTGGCCCATCAATGACAAGCCATTCTGACACAGACATAACAAAACAGATGAGATAAAGTTATTATGTTGGAATGCAGTCTTTTCTTTCTCCAAACCTAATGATTGTCAACATGTTTCCAGTAGCCTAGTCCACATAATCTTTAGCAAACTGCAGATGGGCAGCAATATTCTTTTGGAGAGCAGTGGCTTTTTCCTTGTAACTCATGCATACCATTGTTTTTCAGTGTTTGTTTCGAAAGATATGGCAAAGAAATCCTCATCCATATATGAAATAACATAGAAAATGAATACAGGTCATGTTTGACCCAAGCTCTGCATTACAATGGGTTTGCACAGCTTGTGCCTCAAAGGGTTAAATACAACAGGGTACTCACTTACACCTGACTGTCATTCCATTGATTGAAAACATTTAACTCTAACTTCACATTCAAATGAACAGCTAATCCTTCGGGTTCACATAATTTTTCCCCTCACAGACATAAGTAAAGGACCATGTGTAATATGTTTGTCTCATTTGTTTGAGTGGGTTCACTTTACTTTGTGAAAATTTGAGGATGCTTAGGTCATAAGTATGCAGAATTATAGAAAATTACAAAAGGTAGCCAGATACATTTGTAATAATAATAATAAAAATAATAATAATAATAATTACCAACTAATGAAACTCTTCAAAATTCAGAGAATTGTTACCCAAATTGTCTGTATAACCTCTCACAAAACACAAGTCAACCCGCAATGTTTAATTCAATTAGTTTGTCTTTTTAACCAGAATGAACTAAAATCAGTGTAGGCAGGTAGGCATTTTTTATTTAATTTATTTTTTAAGCCTGGGTGCACTAGGGAATTTGAATAGATATATGAGCATATATCAGCATATATTCCATTAGCATTATTGATGAAACAAAATCTACAGTTCTACTTTCACCTGAGTATGAGGTTTTGCATGCCTACATTATTAAGTAATAAATTAGTAAATGGGACAACTCTCCCTGTTTACAAAATGGCTGACTCATTCCTCGCCTACCAGGAAAAACTTTGATGTCACCACAATTTAACTGACAGTGATTTTTTAGGAGCTGCAGAGAATTATAGCTGCGTTATACTCTGTATTGATTACAAAATACTTCATATAACTTATAAAGCTCTACATGGCCTGGCCCCACATTATCTGAGTGAACTCTTGAGTTTTAAAATCCAGGGTACAGGACTTCTTTTAGTTCATAGAATTTAAAAAGTCACAGCAGGGGGAAAAGCTTTCTCATACATGGCCCCCCAACTATGGAATAAACTTCCCACTTTAGTTCGAGACTCTCCAAATTTTTAAGTCTAGGCTAAAGACATACCTGTTTGCGCAGGCTTTTGGTAAAACTTAAACCGGGATTCATGGCTTGGGTCACTGGGGCCGGAGTCTGGAGTCATGTCTGGCCTGCCTGCCTTGTCCTTTAGCCAGGAGTGCCTGGTGGGCGGTCTGGCTGAACTGGGCTTCGGTCCTCTTGATCTTGACTCGTGCATCCTTGCCTTAGAATAAGGGCAGAGCTGGGGGTTCATTGTCAAATACTTTTGTGATGATCAGAGACGTTGGGTTGCTGTCTTCTGCCTCCCGTGGGGGTATATAAATAGATCTGACTTGACTTGACTTGCCGATGTCTCATGTGATCCCTCTTGGCTGTGCTACCTACCAGTTCTCCTCTTTCTAGCTATGCTGCTATAGCTAATGCTGCCGGGGTCTCATGCTACACATGGCATCAGTGATTATTAATAGACACTGTTGTAGCAAACCTAAGACTACACTTTAATTTGATAAATTTTTAATGAATAAAAGGCACCACCGGATCGTTTGTGGACTGGTGGATCCGGAAACCAGTTGAAAAGGGAGCAGCGAAATTGATCAGTCTAGGTCTGAATAGTGACTTCAAAGTTATGTTTCTCGACCTTTGTTGAATAAAACTTTCTCACACCAAGCGGTAAGTTCAAAAGGTTATAACAAGTTTATTAACTACAAACAAGGCAATACCAACAGACTATCTGATGTAATCACATATGTATCACAATATTAAAATCAGGAAATGATGGCAAACGTACATATATCACAGTATTAAAATCAGAAACAGGTTGACTGTATGTGTAACTAATCGCACCGTAATAATTACCCAGAATCGAAGTTTGTTTGTTACGACGTAGTGAGTTATTATTAAAACAAATTACATTGAACGTGAATAGTATGGTAGAAGCTACTTAGACGTGGATGAGTCTAAGTTGAAGCGTGGTTTAAGATCAAACGCAAGGTTCGAGAATCAGGGACCCAGAAAAGCCATAAACGGTACTCGCCTGGAAGGTCACTCGAGTGGTTCGGGGCATTCAACCCTGGCCCGGCCGTCCAAAAGGCACGATTTTGGGGAGCGTTGGCGTCCATCTTTCGATGCACACCGTAACTCGGAAAAGGCCTCTTAGCGGCTTAGCTCTTTGGTTTCTTGCCGATGGTTTTACCACGTTGACTTGAGGTGACTTGAAATGGCTCACTTCCCTGTTTAGGCTGCAGGCGTTCACGATTCCTCGACGTTTTGCGTGCGTACAACTCAGAATCTATTTTGGCCACAGATAAAGGTGGAGTTGACGCGTTTCTAGCACGACGAGCTTCAACAGACTTTAAAAACTTAAAATCTACGATGTAGTTGAGAGTGAAGGAGATCTTGGCTGGTTGGTCTTTCAACTATCTTCTAATTCGGCAATACCGAACTACTTAAGACTGCTCTACACAGGAAACTTAACGTAAAATAAACGCGAAAACTTGAGCAAAACGAATAACAAAAAGGCTGACACAAAAGTTGCAACTTTAAAAGACACGAAAAATAAAGGAGTTGCCCTGACTTGGCCAAGGAAAAGCCGACTCATCAGTAAGTCCCTCCTATCGTGGTTGTGTCTTATTTCACCATATGAGCTACAGACATTCTAACTTGGATTAAATATATTCCTGCATATCTAAGGTGATTAAAAGTATCACATAATAACCAAAAATCCTCAAAGTTACAAGTTTAGTTGTAGGACTTCGTTGTAAGGTTCAAATGATCAAAGTAACGTTGAATTGATAACCTAGAACATCGTTAAATCATTCTAAGTACAGCACATACATTTTCTATTCCTTAAACAAGTAATAATACGATCAATACAAGATGTAGGAAACCGTACATTCTAAATAACAACTTAATTTTTGTTCTTTTATAGGTATGAATAAGTATTAAACCCGAGCGATCGATACGTATAGATAAACAGCGGTTATTTCTAATCATAACCATTAGTATAGCACAACTGGATCATATTACGTATAGAAAAATGATCATTATACTAAAACATTACCCAAATAGAGACGAAAATACATGACAAATCAGTAGCATGCATATACATACAATTATATTTGTGGATATGAAAAATATCCCTGCTCACATTTTGTATGAAATAGCCAAGTACATATGGGTGTGTTTGGACTTATTATGAAGCAAATCTCATGGGTTCCTTAAGTAAGTGTTCTAGGTGAAGCTAATCTGTTCCCAACAAAAATGTAATACTTTTATTCAAGTTTGTCTCGTAGAACAAAAGCTGATAGTTTCTTGGTGTCGTAAATCCAGGGCTGTCTTTCTGGCGCCAGGCCGACTGCGAGAAAGGGTCGTAAAAGTAACAGTTGGAGAGAAATTTGAGGAACTTGGTGGCCTGGACTGTTGAAACCCCCTTTTAAGGTTGACACATGGACTTAGTTTATGATTGGACATGCCGAAGGTTGTAGGTCTGTTTAAACAGACCTCCATTTTGTTGGTTTGAGCAAGAGTCAACCGTTGATGAAGCCATCACTTAGTGGGTGAAAGATCCGGTCCAGATGGCCATTGGCATTCCGATGTGTCACCAAGTTTTATGGCTTGACAACCGTTGAACAGAGGGTATAGAGAGTTGGGGGACTTTAATCCAGCTATTAAAGCTACACTGTGCTCTTAAACAATAACTAACTACATTTTCTGTTTTCTCTCCGAGCTGTGTTCTGGTACCAATTCTTGCCCTACACTTGATGTTCACCTGCTTCAGCTTCATTCAAGTTGTTTCTGTGATCAGCTCCACCCATACCATACCCGCACCAGACCAGAGGGCAGTAACCCTCATCCTCCACAGGTTGGCTGGGGACAAAGTGCCACCAACAACTTTCCTGCTTAGACTCAAGATCCTGGAGTGACTCTGTGTATCGGACTACAAAATGCCGATGTGCATATTTTACATTATTTTATTTATTTATTTAATTATCTTCATTCTTACATTTATCATCTATGCCGCCCAAGAAGGTCGGGTCCCTTTATGAGTCTTGGTCCTCCCAAAGTTTCTTCCTCATAATGCTTAGGGAGTTTTTCCTTGCCACTGTCACCCTAGATTTATCATCATACCCAGGCCACTTAATGTCGATGTGCGTACTTCACATTTTATTCGAACTTTGACTCCATGACTTTAGCTTTGCTCTTAGATTTATCATCTATGCCGCCCAAGGAGGTTGGGTCCCTTTTTGAGTCTTGGTCCTCCCAAGGTTTCTTCCTAGAACTAGGGAGTTTTTCCTTGCCACTGTCGCCCTAGGCTTGCTCAATTTGGGATTGGACGTAGTTATTAGGAGATAGTCTAAACTTGTAAAGTTGCTTTGAGACAATGCTCCATTGTAAAAGCGCTATATAAATAGATCTGACTTGACTTGAGAATTTCTTAATATCAAGTTTGTGAAGTTCGGACTTGCGCACTTCCTAGTATGGACTTGGCAAGTTCGACTTGCGAATACATGCTCCCGATGAAGGGAGGACGCAGTTCGGTTATTCTACAACTGGAACAGCAGCGTACTTGATTATGGAGACAAGACAGTTTACTTTTTAGACCTAGATAAAATCATAAAACATATTGTATAAAGCCTGTCAGTGATGGAAGAAGTGCTCAGATCTCTTACTTTCCATTGAATAGTTTAATCTACATGTAACGACAGATTGATCTCATATAAGCATAAAAACCTTCCCAAACATAAGCGAAAACCAAACAAGTCTGATTTTAGAACGGAATTTAATTCTGAACTTCTATGTATATCAGATAATTCATATTTAGAATACAGGTTGAATAAATAATAGATATAATGCATAATAAATAAGGTAATAACTTTACATCTGTAACGGCGTGAGCCGGAGGGGAAGCAGGAGACGAACGCAGGTTCAAAAGTAAAGGGGAGATTTATTAAACAACAGAAAACAAACACAGCGAACTGAACAGGCGGGGAATGAAAACGGGCATGAAACAAAACGTGACAAACCTGGGAATGTGAGGAATACGGACGGACGGACGGACGGACGGAGTGCGTAGGAACGCGAGACGCGGGACGGTGTGTAGAGGCACGACTGGTAGGGAACGAGTTGGGTGGAATAACATCAATTAATCCGCAGTGACGGTGAAGTGAGTCGGGTTTTAATAGAGTGAGGGTGTGATGAAGAAATTGAGGAACAGGTGCGGTGATTGTGACGTGCGCAGGTGACGTGGCGTGGTGGCCAGAGAGCGGGGGACAGAGCCCCCCCCCACGGAGTCGAGACGGAGCTAGGGAACCAGAAAAGGCCCCCCTGGTCGCAGTCCTGGAGGCAACCGATGAGGCGACGACTGAGGGACAGCGGAGTCAGACGAGGCGGCGACGCTTGACAGCAGAGTCGGCGAGGCGGCGACGCTTGAGAGCAGAGGCGCGATGCGCGAAGCTTGAGAGCAGAGGCGGAGAGGCGCCGACGCTGAGAGCCGGGCGGCGAGGCGGCGACGCTGAGAGCAGAGGCGGCGAGGCGGCGAAGCTTGGGAGAGCAGAGGCGGCGGAGGCGGCGACGCTTGAGAGCAGAGGCGGCGACCCCGGCGGACGCACGCTTCGAGAGCAGAGGGGCGAGGAGCGACGCTTGAGAGCAGAGGAGCGAGGAGGCGGACGCTTGAGAGCAGAGGCGGCGAGGCGGCGAAGACCTTGAAGCAGAGGCGGCGATGGCGGCCGACGTTGAGAGCAGAGGCGGCGAGGCGGCGACGCTTGACAGCAGAGGCGGCGAGCGGCGACGCTTGAGAGCAGAGGCGGAGAGGCGGCGGACGCTGACAGCAGAGGAGGCGAGGCGGGCGACGCTTGAGAGCAGAGGCGGAGAGGCGGACGACGTCTTGAGAGCAAGACGGCGGCGAGGCGGCGACGCTTGAGAGCCGAGGCGGCGAGGCGGCGACGCTTGACAGCAGAGGCGGCGAGGCGGCGCGCTGAAAGCCAGAGGCGGCGAGGCGGCGACGCTTTGACAGCAGAGGCGGCGATGGGCGACGCTTGACAGCAGAGGCGGCGAGCGGCGAGGTGACAGCAGAGGCGGCGAGGCGACGCTGAAAGCCGAGGCGAGGCGGCCGCGCTTGACAGCAGAGGCGAGGCCGGCCGTGCTTGAGCGCAGAGGAGCGAGGCGCCGTGCTTGAGAGCAGAGGACGAGGCGGGCGTGCTTGAGAGCAGAGGCGAGGCGGACGTGATTGAGAGCAGAGGCGAGGCGGACGTGTGAGAAGCCAGAGGCGAGGCGGCCGTGCTGAGAGCAGAGACGAGGGCGGCCGTGCTTCGAGAGCAGAGACGAGGCGGCCGTGCTTGAGAGCAGAGACGAGAGGCCGTGCTGGAAGCAGAGACGAGGCGGCCGTGCTTGAGAGAGAGGACGAGGCGCGCCGGGCTTGAGAGCGAGACGAGGCGGCCGTGCTTGAGAAGCAGGAGACGAGGCGGCCGTGCTTGAGAGCAGAGGACGAGGCGGAAGGCTTGAGAGAAGAGACGAGGCGGCCGTGCTGAGAGCAGAGACGAGGAGGCAGTGCTTGAGAGCAGAGACGAGGCGGCCGTGCTTGAGAGCAGAGACGAGGCGGCCGTGCTTGAGAGCAGAGACGAGGCGGGCCGTGCTTGACAGCAGAGGCGAGGCGGCGTTGATTGACAGCAGGGCGAGGCGGGTGCTGACAGCAGAGGCGAGGCGGCGTTGCTTGACAGCAGAGGCGAGGCGCGGTCTTGAACAGCAGAGGCGAGCGGGTGCTTGACCGCAGAGGCGAGGCGGGTTGATTGACAGCAGAGGCGAGGCGGCGGTGCTTGGTAGCAGAGAAGACGAGTGGTGCAGAGCTGAGCGTGGACGAGAGCGTCTGAGGGCTGAGTCGTGGACGACGAGCGGTTGAAGAGCAGAGTCGGGACGACGAGCTGTTGCAGAGCAGAGTCGTGACGACGAGTTGTGCAGAGCAGAGTCGTGACGACGGTGGCATGCAGAGCAGAGTCGTGGACGAACGAGTGGTGAGAGACAGAGTCGTGGCGACGAGTGCTGCAGAGCAGAGCGTGGACGAAGAGTGGCTGCAGAGCAGAGTCGTGGACTGACGAGTGGCTGCAGAGCAGAGTCGTGGACGCAGCAGTGGGCTGCAGAGCGAGTCGTGAAGACGAGTGGCTGCCAGAGCAGAGTCGTGGCGAGAGTGGCTGCAGGCCGAGTCGTGGACGACGAGTGGCTGCAGGCAGAGTCGTGGCGAAGAGTGGGATGCAGAAGCAGAGTCGTGGACGACGAGTGGCTGCAAGAGCAGAGACGTGGACGACGAGTGGCTGCAGAGCAGAGTCGTGGACACGAGTGGTGCAGAGGCAGGAGTGTGGACGACGAGTGGAGCAGAGCAGAGTCGCGGACGACGAGTGCGATGCAGACAAGGTCGTGGACGACGAGTGGCTGCAGAGCAGAGTCGTGGACGAAGTGAATGCTTGTAGGGGGTCGTGGACGGACGTGATGCTTGTCAGCGGAGTTCGTGGACGGACGTGATGCTGGAGAGCAGGAGTCGTGGACGACGTGATGCTTGGAGCAGAGTAGTGGACGACGTGATGCTTGAGAGCAGAGTCGTGGACGACGTGATGCTTGAGAGCAGAAAGCGTGGACTGACGTGATGCTTGAGAGCAGAGTCGGGGGGACGACGTGATTGCTTGAGAGCAGAGTCGTGGACGACGTTGATGCTTGAAGAGCAGAGTGTGGACGACGGATGCTTGAGAGAGAGTCGTGGGACGGACGTGATGCTTGGAGCAGAGTCGTGGACGCCGTTGTGCTTGAGCAGAGTCGTGGACGACGGATGCTTGAGAGCAGCGTAGTGGACGACGTGATGCTTGAGAGCAGATCGTGGGACGGACGTGATGCTGAGAGCAGAGTCGTGGACGACGTGCTGCTTGAGCGAGAGTAGTGGACGACGGATGCTTGAGAGCAGGCGTCGTGGACGACGTGATGCTTGAGAGCAGAGTCGTGGACGACGTGAATGATTGAGAGCAGAGTCGTGGACGACGTGCTGCTTGGGAGCAGAGTCGTGACGACGTGATGCTGAGAGCAGAGTCGTGGACGGGAGTGATGCTTGGACAGCAGAGTCGTGGACGACGTGATGCTTGACAGCAGAGTCGTGGACGAGTGATGTGACAGCGAGTGTGACGACGTGATGCGTGACAGCAGAGTCGACGACTTGGGTCTCTATGGAGGAGACAATCTCGCAGGCTTTCCTGGGGGTTGCGCCCGTTAGTGAGGTCTCAGACGGGTCTCGTGGAGGCAGTGGCCTTTGGAAAGGCTTGGACGTGGATTGGACCTTTAGAAAGGGGCTTCTGAGTGCCCTGCGGGGCAGCCACCGGAACTGCAGGACGTCCTTGGGGCAGCCACGGAAAACTGCTGAAGTTCCTTGGGGCCAGCCACCGAACTGCTGACGTCCTTAGGGGCCGCCACCGGAACTGCAGATTGTCATTGGGCAGCCACGGCACCAAACATCCGGGACGCGGGAGTGGGCACGTGTGATGTGATCGTTCCGTGCCCAAACGAACGCAGTGCGGGTGTCGAGGAAGCCGAATGAGCGTGTACCATGATGAGAACTAGGGCGTTCTGAGGCGTTGTTGGAAACGGAATACTAGGAACTGAGGGATCGGGAAAAAACAAAGAGCGACTTAAAAATAAAAAATTGTCGCCGGCAGTTTGCTTGGACGGCCTGGTCGGGCGGTACGGTGGTGGTCAGCTGGGGATCCAGCACCTTACCAGCCAGTGGCAGAGCGGACAGGGCGAAATGGTTCTGCAGGGCTGGAACCCACAGTTCGATGCCCGGGGATTCCCAGGAGGAGCTAAAAAAACGGGGCAAAACTCCAGCTCTCCAGGAACCGATCTACGGTGCCCTTCTGGAGCAACGGCCAATGTGGTGGCCCAAACAGGGCTTCACCTCCCAGGTGGAGAAACAAAAAGGAAACCTTCTTAAATCGGAGTCAAAAGGGGAAAATGTCAAAAAACGCCTGCACTGCATCACAAACGGCCAGAGGACGGAAGGGATCGCGTAGAAACGGTCGAGGGAAAACAAACATTAGGCGAACCTGACGTCTCCATGTAGTGGACGGATTATTCTGTACCGGCGTGAGCCGGAGGGGAAGCAGGAGACGGAACGCAGGTTCAAAAGTAAAGGGGAGATTTATTAAAAAACAGAAACAAACCACAGCGAACGAACAGGGCGGGGAATGAAAACGGGCATGAAACAAAAAGGACAAAACTGGGAATGTGGGAATACGACGGAGGCGGACGGAAGGAGTGCGTAGGAACGCGAGACGAGGGACGGTGTGTAGAGGCACGACTGGTAGGGAACGAGTGGTGGGCATAAACATCAATAATCCGCAGTGGACGGTTGAAAGTGAGTGCGGTTTTAAAAGAGGATTGGGGTGTGATGAAGAAATGAGAAAAGGTGCGTGTGATGTGACGTGCGCAGGTGACGCTGGCGTGGTGGCCAGCGAGCGTGACAACATCACATCCTGAAATCGTCTGAGCATTTTTTTATGTAAGCTCTATCTTGATAAACTGACCGCATAGTTGAGTTTTAAACAACTACATTTTCACCTAAAAAATCTTATAACTTCATTCCGTTACACAATAGCAGTATTACTATGAAAATTATACATACAGTTGGGAGTCCTCTCATCTGCCATTACCGAGCTGACAATGCATTGTGGGATATTTCGCTGTCCAAGTATGCATAAGTCTGCTCCAATGCATCCTATATAATATGGGCGGAGCAAGAACACATCCGGGGATTTGGAACGTACTTGGTTAGATTGGGTAGAACTTAGAAATGGAACAGTACTTGAGCTGCGACTGATGATGTTTCACAAGAACACAAGCACAGAAAAGTACACATACTGAGAAATGGCCATAGTGACCTGGTTGCATATATGTTTTGTGGTTTAAAATAGCTAACTATTTGTCTATATATTTCTACTCAAGTGATGCATTTGTCTGTTATTTCTGCACAAATGTCTTTATTTGCTTTGAGGATAGTAGAAAATGTAAAACACACACACACACGTCCTAGCTTTTATACCCCATAGTTGGTTAATTAAAACATTTTTAGTTCTAATACCTAATTCTTGAAGCTCCAAGGGTAGATGAGCAAGGAACCAGCAGTGTACAGTGAGATATGTTAAAGATATGCACTGCTGAACTACATGACATTTTACACAGGCGGAAATGGCATTTCAAGACCTCATCAGAGAAAAGCTGGCCCAGTTAATAAATGAGCTGTGCTAATATTGATTTGTGAGTTGGTGATGAGCAGAAGAGGAAATGATAAAATTGATCAAACGTCACTGTGACAAGGGTATTCATAGTCTGCACTACATGCCACAGACCCTGCCCCTGTCCCATAGAAGAAGTCCCATAGAAGAACCAGAGAGGCTTAGTTGATAGAACGCTGGTTCTTGATGCTGATACTCTGGTTTGTATACTGCCTTTTACAAGACATGCGAAGTCATAGACATAGCATGGGTGAAAGAGAGCATCTGGCACCTGAAGGACCAGGGGTGTGAGTTACAGAGTTCTGATTTGCCAGACGCTCCCTAGTGGCAGGGGACCACTCAGGGACAGGGATAGAGTCTGTGGCTTGTGACACAGGCCAATAGTACCCTTGTGAAAAAAATAAGACTAAATTTTTGGTGGCAGATTATTCATTCATTCATTCATTCATTCATTTCTTATCCCCTTAATCCTGTTAAGGGTTGCAGGAAAGCCAGTGCCTAGCCTGTGACAGAGAGAGCAAAACAGGAACAGCCCGAGACAGGGCGCCAATCCATCATAGGGTATGTATACTCACACACTCGTACACACACTCACACACTAAGGGTAATTTGGAAACACAAATTACCCTAACACACATGTCTTTGGACTGTGGGAGGAATCAGGAGTATCTGGAGTAAACCTATGTGGAAACGAGGAGGACATGCAGACTCCGCACAACAAGGACTCTCCACTTGGAAGGCCATTCCACTTGGGATCAAACCCAGGACCTTCTTGCTGTGAGGCGATTTTTCTGCTAGTTTTTGTGTAAAAACAGGGTTTAACTTGCTAGGGGTAAAATTATGTCATGACCTTGCTAGGCGCTCACTGAATGACTTTGTCTTAGTAAACTGCATAATATTTACACAATATTGTGTTGATATTTTACCAAATTACATTGTCCATTCTGTCCGCTCCCACCTGCTTTTGCTGTTTGACCACTCATGTCCTGCACTGTTGTGTAGGCTTCCTATAAAGTTGTCTGAGCAATTCTCTGGCCACCTCATCTATATGTTTCCAAAGGTTTTACAGATACAGTGGTGCTTGAAAGTTTGTGAACCCTTTAGAATTTTCTATATTTCTGCATAAATATGACCTAAAACATCATCAGATTTTCACACAAGTCCTAAAAGTAAATAAAGAGAACCCAGTTAAACAAATGAGACAAACATATTATACTTGGTCATTCATTTATTGAGAAAACGATCCAATATTACATATTAGTGAGTGGCAAAAGTATGTGAACCTCTAGGATTAGCAGTTAATTTGAAGGTGAAATTAGAGTCAGGTGTTTTCAATCAATGGGATGACAATCAGGTGTGAGTGGGCACCCTGTTTTATTTAAAGAACAGGGATCTATCAAAGTCTGCTCTTCACAACACATGTTTGTGGAAGTGTGTCATGGTACGAACAAAGGAGATTTCTGAGGAGCTCAGAGAAAGAGTTGTTGATGCTCTTCAGGCTGGAAAATGTTACAAAACAATCTCTAAAGAGTTTGGACTCCACCAATCCACAGTCAGACAGATTGTGTACAAATAGAAAAAATTCAAGACCATTGTCACCCTCCCCAGGAGTGGTCGACCAACAAAGTTCACTCCAAGAGCAAGGCATGTAATAGTTGGCGAGGTCACAAAGAAGCCCAGGGTAACTTCTAAGCAACTGAAGGCCTCTCCATCAGAAGAATCATAAGAGTCCACCATCAAAAGAACACTGAACAACAATGGTGTGCATGGTTGCAAGGAGAAAGCCATTTTTTCTCCAAAAAGAACATTGCTGCTCGTCGGCAGTTTGCTAAATATCATGTGGACAGGCTAGAAGGCTATTGGAAGAATGTTTTGTAGACGGTTGAGAACAAAATAGAACTTTTTGGTTTAAAAGAAAAGCATTATGTTTGGAGAAAGAAAAACACTGCATTCCAGCATAAGAACCATCTGTGAAACATGGTGGTGGTAGTATCATGGTTTGGGCCTGTTTTGCTGCATCTGGGCCAGGACAGCTTGCCATCATTGATGGAACAATGAATTCTAAATTATATCAGAAAATTCTAAAGGAAAATTCTTTTTATCTACTTTTTATCTACTTGTGTGAAAGTCTAATGATGTTTTAGGTCATATTTATACTGAAATTTAGAAAATTCACAAGGGTTCACAAACCTCCAAGCACCACTGTAAATAACAAAGATTTTCAGTCTTTAATAGCTGTATGTATCTGTGATCTGGACTTCACATTTTCCCAGTTTAGTAATTCCCACCCATTTGGGGAGTCCTCCCTTTTGTGGTATGACTACCAGACTTGCAGGATAAAGGACAAGGCCAGGATATGCTTGCTATTAACAGCATGTATCAATACCTAAAAAGACCTCCTACAAAATTCTCATAAACTGCAGAGATACAATATGACAGTAATGCCTGCAACAGACTGAACAAACTGTATTGTGACTAAAATCACATCGTTACTTTGTATATATGTGTATATATTTGTATATCATAATAAGCTAGAGAGAAATTCCATCTTATTCACTACCATATTTCATCTTATTGATATTTTAAAATCTTACAACAAGTTATTACATAATTTACATTTGCTTTAATTCAAAGTTTCACACTACTTCATATATGTGATCTCTCCATTTGTTGGAGAAGTCTTTTTGTTAAACTTTGCATATGCAGTGATCTGATTGGTTAGGACTTTTTAAGCTCCAGCATAACTATAATTGTTGAAACTGCCTTTTGACTTCTCAAAGTGTTGAGCACATCACAGAAATGTGACAGATATGCTGTTGATATCAACAAAAAAATCACTTCTTCTGGAACAAATTCGCTAATGATCAATTCTCTATAGAAGATCGGAGGATGAACATTTGTTACTTGGAAAAAGTTATGAACTTTGTAATTACTCAGATGATATTGGTGAGTGCCCTACTATTTGTTACCAAAGCTGGCTTTGGTTTAGGCATTATATGATGGATATAATGTTGTTGACACTGATTAAACAGTGTGAACGATTGCAGTGTTGGGTTGGTTGTTGGTTTCATGAATTTGGTTTAAAATTGTTGCTTGATGATTAATTTGTTTGGATCATGTTGATATTTACCTAAATGTTAGTTATATTAGTTTATATTTTTACTGCTTGATGAGGCCTTTGTTATTTCTGTTCTGTTGAAAAAGTGCCGGATGTGAAATTTGTGTTGTTCATGATGATTTTGAAGTTTTAGTCCAGATATTGATAACCTTTACATTGATCTGTGTGAATTTACAGTTAAAAAAAAAAACACTGGCTATGTTTACTGTGCACTATTTTAGATTCATGTGCCTCCACCTACACCTGTACATTTCTAACATGTATGCCCCAAACTGGAGCCCTGGCTGGAATAGTCATAGTTTGCCACTGCCTTTTAATACACATGTGCACACATGAATACTCCCCCACTAGCAAATCAGTGGTTATAACATTTAATAACCACATCTCTTTTTCCATTTAACAGCCAATAATATTAGTGAGATCAGTTTCTTGCTGTTGTTCTTGGTCTGCAGCTAATGGCTCCACTAGAGGAGCCCACTTAAAGAAGCCAAAGGTGTAATATGCTTTTAATCACTCAAATTAAAACACAGAATACCCAAACACAATCTGCATTAGAAGATAAACAAAGGCTGTGATTGTGTCAGATTATATAAAGGCAAGCTAATGCTAATTCCCATTGTCCAGACCCCTTCCTTCAATTTCTGACAGTAAATCTGTCACATCGACTATCCCTAGCCATTTATTAACATTTATTTGATTGATTGAATTAATTCATTATTTGTGTTAATCTCCCCAAAACAGCCTGTAGGTTGGCAGGATAGAAATTACTCTGTGGAGCATAACTAATTGCCCTGATTAGCATATTCAAATGAAGGTCATTATGTTGTGTACAGAATGATGCTTACAGTAAACACAGGACCAAGCACGTTAACATATTTAGCTTTTTTAAAAGGTTGTAATTGTGCCCTGTTTAAATATGTAGCGCAGTTTCATGAGGATGAGGATGATAAGTGTGTTTCTCTGCCTTCCTGTCCTTCCTGTTTCCATCATTCAATTAAGATATATCTTATCTGTAATTATCGGATAACAACAGTTTTTCCCATATGGCTAAACTGAAATGATTTCTGTGTGTTTTCTATATGCTTTTATACAACTCGCTAAGGAAATCATCCTGTTGGTGCTTTTACCATTATGTCCTCAAGGTCACTGTGGCTTTTACTGTTACTTTTACACTAAGAATCAGAAATACTTCCTTGTTATCTTCAGGGGTTATGGCCTCCACTCTGTAGTAACAGAAAATTTGATTTTCCTTCATTCATCAGATTTCTTATTTGACTTGCTGCAAAGGGGCTTTCAAAAACAGAGTTGAATCCAATTCACTCTCTTGTAAAGTCAAGGACAAACACAGGCCTGTATGTGGGTGAATGGCTACCAAGATCTCTGAATCCTCACTGCAGAGATAACTAAACAGAAGCACCCTATATTTCAGTTGGCACAGTTTGCAGGGCAATTTGCAAGAGTTCTCACCATTTTGAAAGCTGCTCACCTTCAGCATTAGTCTTTTATTCACATTCATGATCCATAACATGAATTGGTTGGCCTTAAGTTATGTGGTTCACCCCAAAGCCTTATTAATGTTCCTAGCATCATAAATGTGATGTTTGCTTTCAAACAGGTGTCTTTCACTGTCTTGCTTTTATCTAGCTATCTTTAAATAGGCAGATTGGACTTGTTCATGCACATAGCAGCAGTGGCAGACTCAGGGTGTTTGAAAGGCAGAAAAAAATAAAAAGGGCACCTACTGTACAAAGAGCTATGACGCACCATGAATGATAAGGTCATTTTCATTCTTCATTAAGAATAATATTGTTATTATGCGATCCAGATTACACAGATGACTATAAACCTTTCAAATATTTATTTCCCAAACACCTCCGAAGTAAAACAAAGGGGGAACTATTAACATTTCTTACAATAAGATTTCTTTCAATAAAACACGACATGACTCTTGACTTGCAATGCAATGCAAATATGATAATGTGAATGAGGAAGCTATTATTTGGAAGCTTAGAAGTCAGGGAAGGGAGGTGGTGGGTGGTGAAGTCATAGCAGAATTCTTCTTTTGACCATGTGTTTATATACGTTAGTTAACCTTTTATGATTAATCTGGATATCCCTCTCAAATAAAAGCAGCAGAAGATCGGAGAACCTTCTTTTTCCTTTTCTCTTTTCTTCTTTTCTGAGGTTTTGATCAGCTTCAGCTTAGAGAATGATCGCCCTTCTGAAGCAGTTGTCACAGGGATTGTAGCATATGTTTTGAGAAGCATTGTCAGATCACTGTCTTTAAGGCACCTTAACACAGACATTGCTGGATGGGAGAGCATATGATGAGTGGAAAACCTTGAGTTCAGTGGCAAGATTTTCTACCTCAACATCATAAAACTGGCACCTATCTCTGACAGATAGGGCAACTTTGCCATTTGTTATGGTAGGCAGAAGGCAGTGAAGACTTCTTAGGATTGACCTAGTTGGCATGTCATCCTTCTGCTTGAATCCCCTGTATAGCTCCTGGGAGAGTATATTAAGAAAAATAAAGAACACCTTTACCCGGTAGTGCTCCTCCAAGTCTTGGGCTTGGTAGTCCTCCGTAGCAAATTGGAATCTATTCTTGTACCTTTGAGGTGCTTTCATACATCTGGCTTGTCCACACATTTCATTTGGAACCACAATACCTGCTGCATGTGCTTGCCCTTTTGCTTTTGTAAAAACTTCTTTTGGAACTTCTCTCTTGAACTCCTTCCTCATGGCTTTCACGCTTTGAATTACTCCCTTCCCCAAAGGTGTATGATGCTGACAAATCAAGGTCTTTTCTCTAAAGTGACAGGTTCACGGAAGATGGGTGTGGAAATCTCCATGCATAGAATAAATAAAAAATCATTCCTTAGCAAAATCATCCAGATATCACCTGCTGTAAGGTCAGATGGCTTTCTATAAGCCATGTTTTGAAGCAGCTTCACTATGGTAGAAAGCACCTTCTGGAATCTCAGAGCATCATCTCTGCAGATGCCCCATCTTGTGTCAGACACCCTTTTTAATACAGAGACTCATTGATCAGGGAACATGGACTGTTTTCACAAATGCATCATTTCAGAGATCTGGCTTCGAAAGTGAAAAAACTCTCAACTAAATAAAAAATGGAACAAAATGCTAGCTTGATGTGACACACTCTGCCAAGAATAGGTTGAGACTGTTGGCAGACTGTTGGCATGGCAGTGCACATATACAGTGGTGCTTGAAAGTCTATGAACTCTTTAGAGTTTTCTATATTTCTGCATAAATATGTTCTAAAACATCATCAGATTTTCACACAAGTCCTAAAAGTAGATAAAGAGAACCCAGTTAAACAAATGAGATAAAAATATTATACTTGGTCATTTATTTATTGAAGAAAATGATCCAATATTAGATATTAGTGAGTGGCAAAAGTATGTGAACCTCTAGGATTAGCAATTAATTTGAAGGTGAAATTAGAGTCAGGTGTTTTCAGTCAACGGGATGACAATCAGGTGTGAGTGGGCACCCTGTTTTATTTAAAGAACAGAGATCTATCAAAGTCTGCTTTTCTCAACACATGTTTGTGGAAGTGTATCATGGTACGAACAAAGGGGATTTCTGAAGACCTCAGACAGAGTTGTTGCTGCTCATCAGGCTGGAAAATGTTACAAAACCATCTCTAAAGAGTTTGGACTCCACCAATCCACAGTCAGACAGATTGTGTACAAATGAAGGAAATTGAAGACCATTGTTACCCTCCCCAGGAGTGGTCGCCCAACAAAGATCACGCCAAGAGGAAATCGTATAATAGTTGGCGAGGTCACAGAGGCCTCTCTCACATTGACTACTGTTGATGTTCATGAGTCCACCATCAGAAGAACACTGAACAACAATGGTGTGCATATCAGGGTTGCAAGGAGAAAGCCACTGCTCTCCAAAAAGAACATTGCTGCTTGTCTGCAGTTTGCTAAAGATCATGTGGACAAGCCAGAAGGCTATTGGAAGAAACTTTTGTGGACGGATGAGACCAAAATAGATCTTTTTGGTTTAAAAGAAAAGCGTTATTTTTGGAGAAAGGAAAACACTGCCTTATCCCATCTGTGAAACATGGTGGTGGTAGTATCATGGTTTGGGCCTGTTTTGCTGCATCTGGGCAGGACGGCTTGCCATCATTGATGGAACAATGAATTCTGAATTATATCAAAGAATTCTAATGGAAAATGTCAGGACATCTGTCCATGAACTGAATCAAGTCCTGACGTTAATCCAATGTAAATGTTGTGGAAGGACCTGAAGTGAGCAGCTAATGTGAGGAAACCCACCAACATCCCAGAGTTGAAGCTGTTCTGTACGGAGGAATGGGCTAAAATTCCTCCAAGCCGGTGTGCAGGACTGATCAACAGCTACAGGAAACGTTTAGCTGCAGTTATTGGTGCACAGGTTGGGTCACACCAGATACTGAAAGCAAAGGTTCACATACTTTTACCCCTTACTAATATGTAATATTGGATCATTTTGCTCAATAAATAAATGACCAAGTATAATATATTTGTCTCATTTGTTTAACTGGGTTCTCTTTGTCTACTTTTAGGACTTGTGTGAAAATCTGATGATGTTTTAGGTCATATTTAAGCAAAAATACAGAAAACTTTAAAGGGTTCACAAACTTTCAAGCACCACTGTAAAGCTTTCTCATTATTAGCTTTTGGTCATATTTGCAGAGCCATTTGCCCTCGTCATCTTCCCCCCATCCATCCATTCTCCTCAAGGAATGTCGTTACAACATTCTCCAATTATTTTCCTGTTGTTCTGGTCAGATCACAAACTTGAAAAATCCTCTCCATCCATCTAATGGACAAAGTCATTTTGTTGAGAATGACTGTTATAACATAGGTGGCAAGGACCTTGATTATGTCATTCTCATAGGACAACAGTGTTGTCTGTCTGTGCTTTTTTCTATTGAGACTGGATGTGGTTATTAAGCAACTAGCTGAACAAGCTCAAGGGAATTTTCTTTGTTCAAAAATGTACTATTTTTATCATGACCCCTCTATGCCCCATCTTGACATGCAAGATACAACGTTATGTCTATCCTCCTTGTCATTATTTCCTTGTTTCATTGTTGATTTCTTTTCTTTTCTTTTTTTCCTTCTGCCTTCCTGAAAGCTTCTTTAAGGTATTGATCTGAAGTTGCCCCATCTTACCATAATTACCACATGTGCTGCTGTTTCTGTTCCATTTTTCGATGTGCCCCAAGTTATGTTATTCTGATACTTCTCCTCTTTTTAAGAAAAGTAAAACAACACATAAAATCACTTCCTGCAGAATAATCTAGCCATGGATTACTTTTCTACCATTCCCTGTGGAATGAACACCCCTCTGTCTTTGGATAACTTACAGCTGACTGACAAGGTCCAGCAACAGAACTCAACAAATCTCTTAGGATGATGGTCTATGCTGTGCATTTGAACATGAGCTGGATCAGTAGGAAACTGTAGTGATGACAGTGTACTTGTTGCCCTGTCCATTGAGTCATTTCTCTCCCTATTATCATTTTTATTCTCCCTTTCTTTACGAACTGCATAATCATCATCATCATAATCATCATCATCTTAGTCATTGTCATCATTTCTCTTGCTAGCATCATCTGCATCCTCTTTTTCTTTAACACTTCATCCTTTGCATTATCATCATCATCATCATCATCAATATCATCAGATATCATCATCGTTTCCCTCTCTAATATCTTTATCTTTATTATCCTCAATCTGCCTTGCATCCTTTGGCTTTCTGATATCTCCATCATCCCTGTCTGTGCTGTCTTCGATTATGATTGATTACAGTTGTATGAAAAAGTTTGGGCACCCCTGATAATTTTCATGATTTTTCTTTATAAATCATTGGTTGTCCAGATCAGCAATTTCAGGTAAATATATCATATAGCAGATGAACACCGTGATATTTGAGAAGTGAAATTAAGTTTATAGGTTTTTACAGAAAGTGTGCAGTAATTATTCAAACAAAAATTAGGCAGGTGCATAATTTTTCGGCACCCTTGTCATTTGATACCTTTAGCACTAATTATTGGAACACAAAATATGTTTTGTAAGCTCACTGACCCTTGATCTACATACACAAGTGAGTCCAACTATGATAAAGGGTTAAGGTGGCCAATTGGAAGTTTTTCTCCTCTTTGCATCTTCTCTGAAGAGTGGCAATATGGGAGCCTCAAAACAACTCTCAAATGGCCTGAAAACAAAGGTTGTTCAACATCATGGTTCAGGGAAAGGGAAAAGCTCTCTCAGAGATTTCAGCTGTCAGTTTCCACTGTGAGGAACATAGTGAGGCAATGGAAGACCACAGGCACAGTTCTAGTTAAGGAACTCCCGAAGTGGCGGACCAAGAAAAATCTGATAGGCAGAGACGAAAAAGATGGTGAGAACAGTCATAGTCAAGCCCACAGACCACCTCCAAAGACCTACAACCCTCATCTTGCTGCAGATGGTGTCACGGTTCATCGTTCAACTATACAGCGCACTTTGCACAAGGAGAGGCTGTATGGGAGAGTAATGCAGAAGAAGCCTTTTCTGCAGACAAAAGCCACAAACCAGAGTCACCTGAGGTGTTGCTAACAGCACATTTGGACAATCCAGCTTCATTTTGGAATAAAGTGCTGTGTACTGATGAAACTAACAAAATTGAGTTATTTGGACATAACAAGGAGCATAAAAAGAACACAGCATTCCCAAGCCAAAAAAACACTTGCTACCCACAGTAAAATTTGGTGGCGGTTCCATCATGCTGTGGGACTGTGTGGCCAGTGCAGGTTACTAGGAATCTGTTCAAGAATCAGTGACAAAGTTGCACACCGAGGCCAACGACCCCAAACCCTGCTCAAAATCTACTAAGGCATTTCATGCAGAAGGAACCAGTACAACTGTTCTGGAATGGCCATCTCAGTCCCCAGACATGAATATTACTGAAAATGTGGGCTGTCCATGCTCGGAAACCATCAAACCTGACTGAACTGGAGATGTTTCTAAAGAAGAATGGTCCAAAGCACCTTCAACCAGAATCCAAACTGGAAGCTGTAGGAAGCGTTTTTAGCGGCTGTTATTTCTACAAAAGGAGGATCTACTAAATATTGATGTAATTTTTCTGTTGGGGTGCCCAAATTTATGCACCTGCCTAATTTTGTTTGAATAATTACTGCAGACTTTCTGTGAATCCTATAAACTTCATTTCACTTCTCAAATATCACGGTGTTCATCTGCTATATGATATATTTAACTCAAGTTGCTGATCTGAACAACCAATGATTTATAAACTAAAATCATGAAAATGATCAGGGGTGCCCAAACTTTTTCATACGACTGTATACACTCATTGACAACAACAATAACTCACCAAGAAGGAGTTCTTGGAATCGAATGAAACTTATATGAACTTATAAACTTATGTATGAAAGAAGTGTTGCAATCTGGCGGAGACATTTCTGGGAGACCCTTCTGTGTGTGAGCGAGGATTATCCTGCTGAAAAATGCCATTTGGAAACCCTGCCATGACATGTGGCCGCAGGATGTCCTGCACATATCGCTGATCTGTTAGTGTCCCTCATATCACTACTAGGAATGACCAGTGTGGTATGCTAAGGCTCCCCAGATCATAACACCAAAAGTTGGGGCGGTGTGTTGGTGCACATCAAAGGCAGGATTGAAGTGCTCACCATGAGGTCTCTATACTCAAACCCAACTATCGTTGGACCCCAAACAGAATCTGGATTCATCACTAAAGACGATACAGTTCCAGGCCATGAAAGTCCAGGTTTCTCATTCACGACACAATTGCAAACAGCGGCGGATCAAACGATTCTCTCTACTGGTGGTCTGTCTGGGCCGTCCAGAGCCTGTTGCGTGTTTGTGCCCTCATGGAACCACTGCTCCCAACACCTCCCAACAGGTCAGAGCAGCTCCCTGAGAAATAACTGCAGTTTTGCAGCAATCTGACATTTCTGGGTGCATTATTTATTTATTTTTGTCAATGAGTATAATTGTTCTGTATAATTGTATTGACAAAAGAATATGTCATACAGCCTTACCACTAGCTCTCTTGCTTTGACTGAAAGTGATCTACCTCAACGTCACACAAGAAAGGTCTGTGGTTGGTCAATTTAAATGGTTGTCACATTTTTTCATTCAAAATGAGCATTATTGACCATGTTACCGAATATTGATACATAATGTAGGCACCAGACTCTCAGTTATAATCCAAACTATGGCTCTGTGAGACAAGCCAGAACATACAGGCGTAACAGACAAGCAGACTTACAAGCGTAGCATTTTCCTTATCTCCTCCCTCTCTGTTGCAGCTTTGGACACAAGCGTTCAAAGAAAAGCTGCCTCACAGCATTTTCAGTCCTTTTGTATATTGTTCAGTTTTATTTCTTCCTTGGCATTCTGTAATCAAATTGATATCCAAATGGAGTCCACATGTTAGCACAGGATCTATTTATACAACCACTTGCCATATACATACATGAGTATTTAGTAATTCATCAATGATAAGACTCAATCTTTATGACTTCAAAAGAAAGCTTGTTTTCATTGTAAGCAGAGTTTGAGAGGTAAATTCAAAAGCTTATCAAAAGTGTTTAGTGGCACCCATAGACGCTCGTTATGGAATCCACGTTTGGAAAGCCTGCTCTAGAAGGCATGTTGTAAGACTGTAGGGCACGCCATCTCATCTTCAGTGGGTTATTTTCACTGTTTTCTTACTTGGAAAAAGCATCTAAGAGAGCACTTCATGAGGTTTTATTTTTTTCCCCACCAGAAAGGCACCTGTAGGGAATGTCAAGTTTATCCCATTGTGAGAGCATTATATCACATTTTCTCCACTGGAGGGGCATCCATTAGAAAACATCTCCACATTCTCATGCAGGTAGGACATGCTTTACATCACTGCATCACATTATATCTAGAAGGGCACCTGGGCACCTGGCCATTTGAAGGCCACCTAACTGGGCATGTCATAATATTTTTTTCACCTGTAGGATTACCCTATACAGAACTGAATCCCATTTGTCTACTAGAAAGGGCAATCTTTGGAACACTATCATGTAAGGGCTACATAAAAGGCACTTCATAATGGTGTTCTTTTGTATTGGACGGGTCCCCGTTAGGACACATTATTACATTTTCTTGCTGTAGAAGGAACATCATAATTTACTGCAAGAAGGGGCACCCTAGAGGGCACACAGTAATTTTTTTCCCATATGAAGGGCAGCCAGTAGGGCACTTTGTCTCATTTTTGTCAATTTAGAAGATACTTTAGTGGCACTTTTTCAACCATGGGGGCACTGGACACATTCCCCTCCTGAACTTGCCCGGAAGTGGGTAGATGATATAGATTCAGAAGATTAACCATCACTGCAGCACTCCACCAATTTGGGCTTTATGGCAGAGTGGCCAGACAGAAGTCTCCTCTGTAAAAGACACATGGAGTTTGCAACTCAAAAATTACAAATGTGTTGCAAATTTTTCCCATGCCATGTCTGGCTTAACGTCATGCTCTATAACTTCAGTCTCAGTCAGGTCACACATCTATGTGGGCACATTGCACTATCCTTGACATTGGGAATTGATTGGCTAGTTTGTTAATTATAAAGAGTTATTTTTTCTAAAAAAAAAAAAACCTGCTTGGTTAAGAACTGTAGAATGTTCAGTTTGTTTGGGGTCACCATGCTCTTTGTCTCTACATGAGCCAGCCTCACTTGCATGTTTACTCTCCCAGTGTATCTCATGTACCCCATTCTCCATCTCCACTGCCATATAATGAACATGTAGAAGATGATGAGGATGAAGAATCTGATGATTCACGTTAACTGCAGGAATAAATGTGGTATGCGGTATTTAAATTTTTTTCAACCATGGGGACACTGGGGACACCTCCTGAACTGCCCTGAGTCTGGAAGTGCATTGGAATAAAATAAGATTTAAAAAAATGCAAACACTCACATTGATTTAAATGATAATTTCTTCAGCTAATTTAATCTAAAGCAATTTTATTAATATTGCATAATATTTGCATACTGGTACTGTTCAAGCGTCTGTTTGTTGCTGATAGAGTCTCTCAGTAGGTAGTATTTATTTTGGCAGGTTAAGATCACCTGCTGTGCACACGCAGACGCACAAATCTGGCTTTGTAGTTCCACTTGAAATTGAATAGTCAGGTTTTTGTGAAAGATCACATAGCCATACACTGTGCAGAACACTACTGTTATGTAGATTTATGAACAAAACATCAATACATAAATTCTATCATAATCCATAGAAGCTATTCCTTCCTCTCTCTTTCATCATTCTCTTTTCTGCAGCAGTGCTTCCTGTGGATCAACAAGTTTGGTGTAGTGGCAATGCAACAGTAGGGGGCCTAATACTGAGAAAGTACAGGCAATAATTTTGTACTTTGTACTGTTTTTATAAGAGTAATGTTTAGTGATGGCAAAGCTACAGGATTGGTTGAACAAACTCTGGCTAATTATATGAATTACTATAAGCTAAATATTTCATTCACTCCAGTGCTTCACACAGTAAGCGATTCTCCAGTTGAATGAGAGCAGTACCAGCATGCAGCCACAGAAAAGTATGCCATTTGCGTAGTCACATTACTTTAGTTAACAAGAAAGTGTGAAGATAGGGGAGAGGACAAGATGTAAGAGCTAATCTAACTCCTATTTGTGCCGTACCCAACTGAATTCATAGTGCACAGGGGACACGGCTAGGAATCAGGTTTGCTGAGTGAGCCACCATGGCATGTACAGTGTTTGCCCCCTTACTGATTTCCTATTATTTTGCATGTTTGTCACACACAAGCGTTTTGGAACATCAAACCAATTTAAATATTAGTCAAAGACAACACAAGTAAACACAAAATGCAGTTTTTAAATGAAGGTGTTTATTATTAAGGGAGAAAAAAATCCAAACCTACATGGCCCTATGTGAAAAGTGATTGCCCCCTAAACCTAATAACTGGTTGGGCCGCCCTTAGCAGCAACAACTGCAACCAAGCGTTTGCCATAACTTGCAATGAGTCTTTTACAGCGTTGGGGGAATTTTGGCCACTCATCTTTGCAGAATTGTTGTAATTCAGCCACACTGGATTGTTTTTGAGCATGAACGGCCTTTTTAAGGTCATGCCACAGCATTCCAACAGGATTCAGGTCAGGACTTTGACTAGGCCACTCCAAAGTCTTCATTTTGTTTTTCTTCAGCCATTCAGAGGTGGACTTGCTGGTGTACTTCACTTTGTCAGGCAGGTCCTATTTAAGTGATGTCCTGATTGAGAACAGGTGTGGCAGCAATAACCCAGGCCTGGGTGTGGCTAGAGACAGTGAACTCTTGTTTTAACAAGGGGGGGGGGGGTCACTTTTTCACATAGGGCCATGTAGGTTATGATTTTGTTCTCCCTTAATAATAAACACCTTCATTTAAAAACTGCATTTTGTGTTTAGTTGTGTTGTCTTTGACTAATATTTAAATTGGTTTGATGTTCTGAAATACTTAAGTGTGACAAACATGCAAAAAAATAGGAAATCAGGAAGGGGGAAAACACTTTTTCACACCACAGTTTGTGTATGTCAGATATTTCCCTCTTTGCCATCACAAAGTGTCCATTTGGGCATTCAACCAAGCTATCAAGTGGAGGGACATGATTGTAATCAGAGTCAGTGTGTGCAGAACTTGAGAATCTCCAAAGAAACATTTATATAGCTGTGCAACAAACTGTATCCAGTGATAGCGAGAGAGGACACAAACTTCTGCAGGTGTGCACCTCTAAAGAAGAGAATGGCCATTGCGCTGTGAAGCTTGGGACTGGTTCTGAGTACATAACTGTTGGCTATCTTTTCAAGATAACAATTGTGTTCTGTTTTTTGCAAGAGTTCATTGCTGCTACAGAAAACAAATTTGTTTCCCCAAATAAGAACATGTTTGAAGAAATGGCTGCATACACTGAGAACAGGTAAGTGTATTCATGCTATTGATGGACAACACATGCCCAACTTGGCATCACATAAGAACCTCTGTGATTATTCAGTCATAAAGGCTGGCAATCTATCATTGCTGAAGGTGTTGCAGATGGAAAGGGACTATTCTGGAACGTGTTTATAGGACTGCCTGGGAGCTTGCATGATGCTCTGGCTTTGAGGTTGTCTACATTGTGGAGTTGGCCAGCTGTGGCATCCACTTTCCATCTTGCAACAATAAAATTGGTGTAGCTTTAACGTAAATGCAGGTACAACTCAGTATTAGGAATTTGAGTGGTTTTATTTAAATACGTTTTTAAATCATTAGGCTTACCATGACAATCTATGAAGTTTTATGGGAATCTTCCAACACAAAGAAAATAAGTTCAAGTATATGGTGAAAATGTACTGTAATGTACTGTATTGTAAAAATAAATAACCCTAAATTAAATTATTTCTATTTTAGATAACATTGCATATCAGAGCACAAACCAAGCCATAAGGAGGAAAGAACTGTCTGTAGAGCTCAGAGACAGGATTGTGTGGAGCCACAGACCTGGAGAAGGCTACAAAAAATCTGCTGCACTGAAAGTTCCCAAGAACACACTGGCCTCCATAATTCTTAAGTTTGGAACATTCAGGACTCTTCCCAGAGCTGGCCATCCCTACAAACTAAGTAATCCAGAAAGAGGTTCCTTGGTAAAAGAGGTGAACAAGAATTCAATGGTCACTCAGGCTGAGCTCCAAAGATCCTATGTGCAGATCGGAGAACCTTCCAGAAGATCAACCATCACTGCAGCACTCCACCAGTTTGGGCTTTATGGAGTGTCCAGACAGAAACCTCTCCTCTGTAAAAGACACATGAAAGCCTGCCTGGAGTTTGCAAAAAAAGCACCCAAAAATCCCAGAGGTAGCCCAAATTTTTGCCATGTCATGCCTGGCTTAGTGTCCTGCTCTTTTGTCAGGACACACATCTATGTGGCCACATTACACTATCCTTGACATTATGAATTGTGATTGGCTAGTTTGATTATTAATTATAAGGAGTTATTAAAAAAAAAAAAAACCCAGTTTGGTTAAGAACTGTAGACTGCAGAGTTCGTTTGACCCAGTGATCATACATGCACCATATAAGGAACAGGTAGATGATGAGGATGAAGAACCTGATGAGCCACATTAACTGCAAGAATACAGTGGTGCTTGAAAGTTTGTGAACCCTTTAGAATTTTCTATATTTCTACATAAATATGACCTAAAACATCATCAGATTTTCACACAAGTTCTAAAAGTAGATAAAGAGAACCCAGTTAAACAAATGAGACAAAAGTATTATACTCGGTCGTTCATTTATTGAGGAAAATGATCCAATATTACATATTAGTGAGTGGAAAAAGTATGTGAACTTCTAGGATTAGCAGTTAATTTGAAGGTGAAATTAAAGTCAGGTGTTTTCAATCAATGTGGCAAAACAGGCCCAAACAATGATACTACCACCACCATGTTTCACAGATGGGATAAGGTTTTAATGCTGGAATGCAGTGTTTTCATTTTCCTTGCAACCCTGCCATGCACACCATTGTTGTTCAGTGTTCTTCTGATGGTGGACTCATGAACATTAACATTAGCCAATGTGAGAGAGACCTTCAGTTGTTTAGAAGTTACCCTGGGCTCATTTGTGACCCGCGCCAGCTATTACACGCTTTGCTCTTGGAGTGATCTTTGTTGGTCGACCACTCCTGGGGAGGGTAACAATGGTCTTGAATTTCCTCCATTTGTACACAATCTGTCTGACTGTGGATTGGTGGAGTCCAAACTCTTTAGAGATGGTTTTGTAACCTTTTCCAGCCTGAAAAGCATCAACAACTCTTTTTCTGATGTCCTCAGCAATCTCCTTTGTTCGTGCCATGATACACTTCCACAAACATGGGTTGTGAAGAGCAGATTTTGATAGATCCCCATTCTTCAAATAAAACAGGGTGCCCACTCACACCTGATTGTCATCCCATTGATTGAAAACACCTGACTCTAATTTCACCTTCAAATTAACTGCTAATCCTAGAGGTTCACATACTTTTGCCACTCACTAATATGTAATATTGGATCATTTTCCTAAACAATAAATAAATGACCAAGTGTAATATTTTTGTCTCATTTGTTTAACTGGGTTCTCTTTATCTACTTTTAGGACTTGTGTGAAAGTCTGATGTTGTGTTAGGTCATATTTATGCAGAAATATAGAACATTCTAAAGGGTTCACAAACTTTCTAGCACCACTGTCAATGTGGTATGTGGTGTTTTTACAATGAAGCGTGTTTTCCAGTAATCTGGTAGGTACACGGTTCACCTTTTTCTCTGTGTTAAATGTGGTCACCTGTATTAAGGGTTAATTTTTCATGACCTAGATTTATTTATTATTTTTATGTCTTCCACCACTGCAGGGGTCCAGCACCCCCATCACCCATGAATACCAAGGAATGACTGTGCATTACTAAACCGCTACTGTCTACAAATCAGTTATATCAGCAAGAGAGATATTATTAAACTTAGTAATGTTTAAATTAGTAATGAAAAAACAATGGGAGGGGGTGTTTCAGAGATAGTGATATGCAAGAACGTTTTAGAAGATCACTACGATGTACCACCAAAAGTGGTACAGCAATCAAGCAACTGCTGTAGAAATGTTATTTTTGGGCTGTAGACTGAAATCACTTTGATCTGCACACAGCACGATGCTTCATAGCTGGCTGAGTTTATGTTAAAGCCTTGTACAATAAAGGGATGCAAAATCAATCCCATGTTTACAATATACACCAATTATTAAGAAACCTGTCAAAGTTATGGGTATGAGTAACTTTAAATCGTTATATTTTCTGTGATCTTTAGATCAGAATATCTTGCTTCTTGCAAAGAGCCTGTAAAAGTGCTGCAATGTTTTTTTTTTTTGTAATATTAAGCTGTATTTCTGCATTGTTTACAAACCAAAATGTTTTTGCATGTACCTAATTTTAAGAACTACCAGCAGCTCCATAATTACTGGCATACTTGGTATGCTAAGCTTTAACGTGCAAAAAAAAAAGGTTTGTGGACAACACTGATAATTAGTTTTATTTGAGCTATGGTCATTGTTAAAGGGTTTATATGATGCATACTAGCATATAATCTCAATAGAAAAACAGTGGCAACAGAATAGGTTACACTGAAAATCTCAGTAGCTATCAGTAAGGCATTTTAATAGGTTTCCACCTCCCCAAATAGTCAGTTCAACAATTTACTGGCCTGTCCTCCTAAATCAAACTCCGGAAAGGAATGGTTTATCAACCTCGATGGAGAAATTGGCAGATTTTCACTGAGCCTTGACTTTAACTTGGATAGACACCACTTAGATTAATTAGAATGGCAGCAGTAATTCAGGGCTTACTGTCCAACATCAGTGCCTGACCTCAAGGTGATGTTCCAATTCTACTGGAAAACATTCTCAGAAAATTGAAGGTGCTTGAAGCTCAGAAGGTTGGAGAAACCTTTATGCTTATGAAGGATCTAGTTTTTGGGTGTCAAGAAACTTTTGTCTACATAGTGTATGTGTTTTGTATGATTCCATTTCTGTTTTACGCATTTAAGTTCATATGGTCAGTTACAGTTTTTATCCATCGCCAAAACATATTTTCACATGTAAGCACTTCACCTTTTTTTTTAAAAAACATACACTTTTTTAAGTCTCGAAACTCTATTCTCCAAAATGCATCTCTGATTTTAGAAGTTGAATCAAACCATGTGAACTTTGTTGACTTTGTCATCAAAACATGCAAACATGCATCAAAAATAAATTATTACTATTGCCTTCTTGACAACATCAGGGCAGTCAATTGAAAACAGTGCAGCCAAAGCAAAGATGTTCTGATGTTCTGAATTACAAACCTTAATTGAACTGATACCTGTATGGAGTAAACAGTGAATGTAGACAAAACAGTGCAAGCATATGCATTTCACTTTTATTCAACAGATGTAAATCTCCTTTGAATGCCCCCCCCCCAACAAGTAAAATAAAAAGTAAAAAAAAAAAAAAAAAAGAAAATGAAAATAGAACCAAGAGTCTGTATATTACAAAAAAATATTTGTCTGACAAGCGAGTGCCGACGGGTGGGGTTGAGCCTAAGGGCTTTATCGACATCACCAGAAATTTCATCTCTATTGAGACAGCATAATACACACACTGAAAAAAACCCTCACCAAGAAGTTGTTGCAATCGAATGAAACTGTATATGTATGAATGTAGTGACGATATACTGTTTGAAAGTGATTACAGTATTACAGCGAAAGGATAAGATTAATGGGGAAAACTGTACAGTTGAAAGGAGGCTCTAGTACCCTGTTTGGCCCTGTTTGGTATCTTGGATTCAAGATGAGATACGGTTGGGCATCGGAGCCTATCAGGTTCAGTATGCTGTCCTGTGGCATATTTGCCCACAGATGTTGCAGCTGGGCTTGGCAAGAACCTTGTCAACAATAGCCTTCTGGTGGTCTTGTGTAAATGTATGTCTTCTTCCACTACTTACTGGATGCTTTTTTAAATTCTATAAAAATACAGAAAAAACAGGTGTGGCATTCCCAAATTATAATCTATGATTGGACAGTACAAGAGCACATACAAGTCAGTGTTCATTTTGTTAATGACAACTATGACAAACAATATTTGTCACAATGAAAACATGATGAGAACTAATTTGAAAACTAGAATTATGATGAATTGTATTACACAATTCATGAGCAAATATAAACTGAATGATGTGTGTGTGTGTGTGTGTGTGTGTGTGTGTGTGTGTGTGTGTGTGTGTGTGTGTCGGGCTGGGGACTCTAACGTTTGTAGCAAAGCACTGAATCTCTTTTTTTCCCCCACATTTAGCTCATCAGCGCATTGAAACACATGCAGATCCTGTAGCGCTGCTTCTCACTACATGCACTTTGATTTTAGTATTTGCATCCTCCTTCAGGTTACTATAGCCCAGTCCCAAATCACACCCTACACCCTCCTCAAAGTCTGTTCTTTTGTGATGTTAACAAGAGGCCTACAGGGTACAAGGCTTCAAACACATGTCTGGGACAGAGGCCATTTCTCCTCCTACTTGCCCACAGCACACTATAACTTACAGCCTGTAAATTTGCTGTTTAAGTAAAGTGAACATAATGGACATCAAAAAATACTTAAAAAAGAAAGAAAAGAGTCAGTCCCCAGGGGCAGTTGGAGAAAATGCTGGTTCAGGTACATGCAATTTTAGAATTTTAGCAGACTTTATAGCAATAGGGCTATAGCTGCATACCATAACCTTGTTAGAGTTAACATTAACATTAGACTGATGTTAGCTTGCTAGCCAGCTAGCTAGATACTTTAACAATATTAACTTTGTCCCAGAAGTTGAATCTGTTCATCTGGACATAGATTTTGTAGGAGAAACGTTTTGTCACTCATCTAAGTGACTTCTTCAGTCTCAGCAGTTGGAAAACTTCCCCAATCTTATATACAGCACCTTTGCATAACGACTGGTACCAGCACCATTGCATAACAATGGGACCGGTGATTAGTGTAATATGCAGATTGACATATCCATTAATGACAATGGCCACGTGTGCCATTCACACAGGATTGGGGAAGGGCTGCGATGGCTCCGTTGTAAGATGGTGAGAGGTGTACTCTGAGGCCCCCTCCTCGGTTCAGGGATGGACCACATTTGCCCAGGGCCTGCTTAATGTGAGATTTCTCTCCATCCTTGACTGCTGTGTCAGTGGGGACACTGTCTGCTCGGTGGTACAGTGTCCTGATGACTCCTAGTTTGTGCTCCAGTCGATGATGAGAGTCAAACCTTAAGTACTGATCCGTATGTGTTGGCTTACGGTAAACATTGACTTTCAATCACCCCCCATCTCCAATCACAACCTCACAATCCAAGAAGGCTAACCTGCCATTCTTCACAACCTCCCTGGTGAACTTAATGTGTTTGTCCACTGAGTTGATGTGGTCGGTGAAATGTGGCACTTCCTGAGATTTCATTTTCACCCAGGTGTCATCCACAGATCTGACCTGTAGCGTAATAGCTGTACCACAGTCATTCAGGGGTCTGCCTACCCCCCCTCTTTCTACCCTCTTCCATCAAGTCATAAACTTTGTGACACTTTGGAATGCACATGGCCACCATCTGGACAGAATCTGCCCACTGAATGATGGCCCATCAGCCCCAACCTCTTCTCAAACCCACCAAATTGGGGTTCTGGCTTAACGGGCCAGATAATCTGTGCATCCCGCCACCATAAAATAATCCAATGTGTAGCCTTAAAAGGATTTCTGACAAGTCATCACCACAGACTCACCCTCTCCCAAGAGAAATTGGCCCTAATTTCTCCAAAGGAAAAACAAATATACATGCTCTCTCTGGTTACTTTCACGACTTCTTTCTCAGCCGGCCTTGCGCCAGGACGACACCCCTGGAAATCTACGACAGAAGGATTCCAGCTTTTGTTCTAAAGACACACTTTTTAATAATAGTATTAAACTTTTGTTGGGAACAGATTATCTTCGCCTGGAACCCTCAATTAGGAAACACATGAGAACTGCTTTATAATAAGTCCAAACACACCCATATGTACTTAGCTATTTCATGCAAAGAATTTGATCAGGGATATTTTTCATACTCCTATATGTAATCATATATATATGCATGTTACTGATTTGTCATGTATTTTCATCTCTATTTGGTCAATGTTTTAGTATAGTGACCATTCTATACGTAATATGGTCCAGTTGTGCTATACTAATAGTTATAGTATATAGAAATAATAGCTGTTTTATCTATGTGTATCGATCGCTTGTGGTTAATACTTGTTCACACTTATAAAAGGACAGAAATGTAAGTTGTTATTCAGAATGTATTGTATCCAGTGTTGTGCGTGAACGAGTTCAAAAGAACGCGTTCATTGAACACGCTCATTTTTTCGTGAACGTTGAACTGAACGCAACACATTTTTTAATAAAGAACTTGAACGTGAATTAGTTCACATTATGTGTCATGAACGGCAGACATCACTGTAAATGAACGTTGGAATTTGTTTTCCATTGAAAACTGAGTGACATCTGTTTTTCTCTTTGAAAAACGCAACGAGAGAAAGTTCCTCCCTCCTGTAGCCTATTCTCGCTGGTGCCGCTTAAATCATGTATCACCAGACAGAAATGGTTTTTGACATTGTTGTGCGCAATGCATTGCGGGCAAAGTAGTGTCCAGCTGAGAATAGTTAACATACTGGCTAGTTAATAACATACTGGCTTCCGCACGACGTATACCGTGATGAATGCAGCAGAGCGGGGTAGGCATAGCAACGCCGCGTACACAATTGCAGTGTCATGAGCAATGTCTTCAAAGAACGTATAGTGATTTCTAGCTTGTAGTGTGAAAAAAAGTATTTATTTGAATATCTCACGAAAAAAGTAAAATTAACTGAACTTTGAACTAGTTCAGAATTAAAATTGTGAACTTTGAACGTGAACTGTTCACTTTGAGCATGTATGAACTGAACTTGAACTAGTTCAGAAAAGCTGTGAACTGGCACAACACTGACTGTATCCTACATCTTGTATCGATCGTGTTATTATTTGTTTAAGGAATAGCAATTGTATGTGCTGTAGTTAGAATGATTTAATTATGTTCTAGGTTATCCATTCTAGGTGCCTTTGATCATCTGAACCTTACAACAAAATTCTGCAACTTGTAACTTTGAGGATTTTGGTTATTATGTGATACTTTTAATCACGCTAGATATGTAGGAATATATTAATCCAAGTTATAACGTCTGTAGCCCATATAGTGAAATTAGCGGACATATCCACGAGAGGAGGGATTTAATGACGAATCAGCTTCTCACTGGCTAAGTCTAGGACAAACCCCTTTTGCCCCGCCTCTGTCCGCTTACGTCCGGAACATACAAAAACGACGTGGGCTAACTGCGTGGTAGCTTTTGAGTCTTTTTGTCTTTCTAAGTCTAGTATTTTCTTTGTCTTTCTAAGTTGCAACTTTTGTCAGCCTTTTGTTATTCGTTTTGCTCAAGTTTTCGCGTTTATTTTACATTAAGTTTCCTGTGTCCAGCAGTTTTAAGTAGTTCGGTATCGCCGAATTATAAGATAGTTAAAAGACCAACCAGCCAAGATCTCCTTCACGCTTGTATATCCTAGTTTTTCAAGTCTTTTTTTTTTTGAAGCTCGTGGTGCTAGAACGCGTTCGACTCCACCTTTATCTGTGGCCAAGATAAAATCTGAGTTGTACGCCCGCAAGTTTAAGATCTAATAGACCACTACCACCAAGCCGGGAAGAAAGCCGAGGCGAAGCCCGCAACACATCTGTGGCTCCAAGGGCCGCATGTCGACACGAACCGAAGGCTAGTAGCCGATATCATCCAGAAATCCACTGAACAGTCGTCGTCAGATCTGAAGATAGGACTGCTACCGTTCCCCCGTGTGACTTCTGACGACAGGCAGAGGCCCGGTTCCGTTCCATCTCCTTCGCGTGAGCCCCACAAAGAAACAGGCAAGCACCGCTTGGTGTGGCTTATCTGGGTCCCTGATTCTCGAACCTTGTGTTTGATCTTAGTTCACGCTTCAACATAGACTTATCTATGTCCAAGTAGCTTCTACCATACTATTCATGTTCAACGTAATTTGTGTTACTAGTAACTCACTGCGTCATAACAAACTAGTCCATAACATTGCCTCTGGGTAATTATTGTGCGACCGATAAGTTGCACATAGAGTCATCTTGGTTTCTGATTTTAATACTGTGATATGTACGTTTGCCATCATTCCCTGTTTTCAGTACTGTGATATATACATGTTCACCATCATTTTATGATTTTAACTCTGTGATACACTCGTTATTACATCTGTTACAGTCTGTTGGTATTGCCTTGTTTTGCAATTAATAAACTTGTTATAACCTTTTGAATTTACCGCTTGGTGTTAGAGAGTTTCATTCAAACAAAGGTTGAGAAAAATAACTTTGAATTCAATATTCAGACCTAGACTGATCAATTTTGCTGTCCCCTTTCAACTGGTTTTCCGGATCTACCAGTCCACAAACGATCCGGTGGTGCCCCGTTTGTTCATTAAAAATTAATCAATTTAAAGTTTAGTCTTAGGTTCGCTACAGAACCAATAGCTGGGTTGTGTTCCTGAATAGGATCTTAGTGCCTTCTTTTTGACTTCTTCCATATACAGGTTGGCCACGATAGGTGAAACTGGGGAGCCCATGGCGCACCCATGTTTATAGTACTGCTCTCTGTATGTGAAATAGGTGGATTGAAGACACAGCTCCAGAAGCAAACCCACCTGGTCCGAGTTAAGGGTGGTCCTATTGCTGAGAGTGGGGTCATCCTGTAGTTTCACTCTGACTACCTCTACTGCCTCAGCAACTGGAACGCACGTGAAGAGAGATGTTACATCAAACGAGACCATTGTTTCATCCGTCTCCATAATGACGTCCCTCACCTTATCCAAGAAATCCATGGTGTTCTGGATGTGATGATCCGTGCTGCCTACCAACGGGTTGAGGATTGATGCCAGAAACTTCGCGATGTTGTAGATCACTGAGTTGATCATACACACAATGGGCCGCAATGGCACATCCTGTTTATGTATCTTAGGTAAACCATTGTAGCAAACCTAAGACTACACTTTAAATTGATTAATTTTTAATGAATAAACGGGGCACCACCAGATCGTTTATGGACTGGTAGATCCGGAAACCAGTTGAAAAGAGAAAAGAGAAATTGATCAGTCTAGCTCTGAATAGTGAATTCAAAGTTATGTTTCTCTACCTTTGTTTGAATGAAACTCTCTCATACCTAGCGGTAAATTCAAAAGGTTATAACAAAGTTTATTAAATGCAAAACAAGGCAATACCAACACATTATCTAATGTAATAACGAGTGTATCACAGAGTTAAGATCATAAAATGACGGTGAGCATGTATATATATCACAGGATTGAAAACAGGGAATGATGGCAAGCGTACATATCACAGTAACTAAAATCAGAAACCAAGATGACTCTATGTGCAACTCAGCAGTCGAATAATAACTACATACTCAGAGGCAATGTTACTGGTAACATAAATTACCTTGAACCTCAATAGTATGGTTGAAGCTACTTAGGCGTGGATAAGTCTATGTTGAAGCGGTTTAAGATCAAATGCAAGGTTCGAGAATCAGGGACCCAGAAAAGCCATAAACAGTACTAGCCTGGAAGGTCACTCGAGTGGTTCGGGGCATTCAACCCTGGCCCGACCGTCCAAAAGGCACCATTTTTGGGGAGCGGTGACGTCCATCCTTCGATGCACACCGTCGCTCGGAAAAGGCCTCTTAGCGGCTTGGCTCTGAGGTTTCTTGCAGATGGCGTGACCACGTTGACTTGAGATGACTTGAGATGGCTCACTTCCCAGTTTAGGCTGCGGGCATTCACGAACGTTTTGCGTGCGTACAACTCAGATTTTATCTTGGCCACAGATAAAGGTGGAGTTGACGCGTTTCTAGCACCACGAGCTTCAACAGACTAAAAAAAAAAAAAAGCTTACAATCTACGATGTGGTCGAGAGTGAAGGAGATCTTGGTTGGTTGGTCTTTTAACTATCTTCTAATTCGGCAATACTGAACTACTTAAGACTGCTGGACACAGGAAACTTAACGTAAAATAAATGCAAAATCTTGAGCAAAACGAATAACAAAAAGGCTGACACAAAAGTTGCAACTTAGAAAGACAAAGAAAAGACTCGACTTAGAAAGACAAAAGACTAAGAGAACAAAAACACACCAGACTCAAAGCTAAGCTTACCACGCGGTGCGTGTTCTTTTGTATGTTTGTAGGAGGTTGGAGGTGGGGGCACAAGGAGTTGCCCTGCCTTAGCCAATGGGAAGCTGACTCATCAGTAAATCCCTCCTATCGTGGTTCTGTCTTATAATTTCACCATATGAGCTACAGACGTTCTAACTTGGATTAATACATTAATACATATCTAAGGTGATTAAAAGTATCACATAACCAAAAATCCTCAAAGGTACAAGTTTAGTTGCAGACTTCGTTGTAAGGTTCAGATGATCAAAGGCACCTTGAATGGATAACCTAGAATATCGTTAAATCATTCTAACTACAGCACATACATTTGCTATTCCTTAAACAAATAATAATGTGATCGATACAACATGTAGGAAACAGTACATTCTAAATAACAACTTAATTTCTGTTCTTTTATATGTATGAACAAGTATTAAACCGGAGCGGTCGATACGTATAGATAAAACAGCTGTTATTTCTAATCATAACCATTAGTATAGCACAACTGGATCATATTACGTGTAGAACGGTCACTATACTAAAACATTGACCAAATAGAGATGAAAATACATGACAAATCAGTAACATGCATATACATATGATTATATATGTGGGTATGAAAAATATCCCTGATCAAACTCTTTGTATGAATTAGCTAAATACATATGGGTGTGTTTAGACTTATTATGAAGCAAATATTATGTGTTATCTAATTGAGAGGTTTCGGTGAAGATAATTTATTCCCAGCAAAAATTTAATACTATTATTAAAGTTTGTCTCTTAAAAAGAAAGGAGGGCAATAGTTCTTGGTGTCATAAATCCAGGGCCATCTTTCTGGCGCCAGGCCGACTGCGAAAAAGGGTCGTTAATCTTGCAACAGTCAGAGAAAAATTGAGGAAACTGGTGTTCTGAACGTTGAAATCCCCTTTTAAGGTTACACATGGATTCGGTTTATGATTGCCGAGATGTCTAAGGTTATCCGTTTGTTTAAACAAACCTCCAATTCTGTTGGTTTGAGAAAGAGTCAACCGTTGAAGGGCCATCACTTGGTGGGGGTAAGATCCTGTCCAGATGGTGGGCCCTTTTTGCAATCCAAGGTGTCGTAATGTTTTATGACTTGACAACCGTTCAAACAGAGGGTATAGAGAGTTAAAGAACTGTAATCCAGCTATTACGCTACACCATACAGACTAGGTGTAGCCTCCCCTGGGTATAATCTGTGGTACATAGGCCGGTCAATAGCATTGTCCTATTCTAAAATCTTCAGACAATCTATCACCTTCTTCTTGTACCCACTACCAGGATCTCGTTTTATGGGCTCATAAGTGTTAGTGTCTCTAAGGAGAGTCATAACTTTCTCATGATAGTCAGTCTGGTTTAATAAAACAGTGCACCTACCTTTGTCTGCTGGAAGGATGATGATGTCATTATCCTTACTGAGAGTCGTGAGTGCATTCCTTTCCTCTCTGCTGATGTTGGACGGCGGTGGCTTAGCATTGCTAAGGCAGGCTGAAACTTTTATTCGCAGTTGTTCTGCTTTCATGTCCGCGATGTTGTTGTTGCGGATTGCTGTTTCCATGCCTGTAATCAGTTCCACTAGTGGTATTTGCCTGTCACAGCAAAAGTCAGCCCCTTAGCCAAGATATCTTTCTCCGCCTGGGTGAGTTGTCTGTCAGACAAGTTATTCACCCACTTGTCCACATCCACAGGTTGTGTCTGTCCTCCGTCTCTCTTCCAGCCTTTGAGCGTGTCATCCGTCCGCCGGTGTCTCTGGCGTGGAGCAAGAAGATCGAACTTCTTCTGCTGCCTAGTTTTCGACTTTTCATGTTGTGCTAACCGAGCCTAACTAAAGATTTCATTTGCAGACTCTTAGGAGTGATCTCATTCTGTCTGCATCTGAGGTTGAATCTCAGGTGGTTCCTGTAATCAGCCATCTTACAAGCCGTTTGTTCGTACTCTCGTACGAGTTTAAAGCAATCTTTGCCAAATTGAGTCAAAACGTCTTGATACATGCTCAGTAATCCAGGTAAGAAAATCCCAGAAGTTGAATCTGTTCATCTGGACATAGATTTTGTCGGAGAAACGTTTCGTCACTCATCTAAGTGACTTCTTCAGTCTCAGCAGTTGGAAAACTTCCCCAATCTTATATACAGCACCTTTGCATAACGCCATGGGCAGCCCTTCCCCAATCCTGTGTGAATGGCACACGTGGCCATTGTCATTAATGGATATGTCAATCTGCATAGTAAACTGATCACCGGCCCCATTGTTATGCAATGGTGCTGGTACCAGTCGTTATGCAAAGGTGCTGTATATAAGATTGGGGAAGTTTTCCAACTGCTGAGACTGAAGAAGTCACTTAGATGAGTGACGAAATGTTTCTCCTACAAAATCTATGTCCAGATGAACAGATTCAACTTCTGGGATTTTCTTACCTGGATTATTGAGCATGCATCAAGAAATATTAACTTTGGTATCATGTTTAGCTTTTAGCATTTTTAATGTTGATAAGGTGTATGTGCAGCCCATTAACATGAACATGTTCTACATTTGTACAACTTGTTTTACATTTAGTACTGCTATTATGGCCTGGTGGCGCGTTCAGTTAAACCACTTATCACCGATGCAGCTGACTAGGGTTCGATTCCCAGTCACTGAGGTAGCTTTCTTAGTTGCTCATTTCACGAATTTACCTCTGGGATTAATAAAGTGATCTATCTATCTATAAGCAGTTTTAACAATGGCAGCATTGTAGCCTCTTTGTTGAATATATTGTTGCACTTGTAACCATTTATGCAACTGGAATTGTACTAGTTATATACAAAATACAGTTAAATCACAGTGAAACCATATTGTATGTACACACTGCATTGTTTAATTAGACAAACTGTCATCTCAGTAAAATTGTCAGCATGTTAATATTAAATAAATGCAACATATATTTGTAGAAAAAAAGTGCCATATTGCTTCCATAATTTTAGATGGTAACATGTTATTACCTATAAAGTAGTAAGACTTTTAAAAATGCATGACTTAAATTAGGCTAAACATTTTTTTAAATATCCTTGATGAAAACTAGACTAAAATGTGTATATTTTTTGTCAAGTAAAACTAAACTAAAACTAACAATATTTAATTGAGTAAAATATGACTTAAATTAATGAAAATCAGCTGCCAAACAACATTGGCAGAAGTAGGTTATTTTAGAGAGGGATAACAAAACAGAATTCTACAGTGAAATAAAGTACATTGTATGTTTTCATGCTTCTCTCTTCTTCTCTTATCCTCATGTCATGAACCAGTAAATGTCAATAATTGTTGCTCATTTGTAATATGGTGTTGTTGTCTTCCTCCACTTCTTCTTCACCCTTGGCCATCTTCTGTCTCCTCCTCTCCTCTCCTCTTTGAAGAATTGTGTTTGGAGTATCAATTTTAGTACTGTATATTTATGTTTATGTGTATGAAACATTTATTTCACCTTAACTCAGTCATAAGTTTCACTATCGCAGTACTTCCTGCCTCTGTGCACTGAACTGTGAACTTTCACTGACCTGCTGGTCAGCAGGCGGGTAGAGGGAGGAGGGCAATGTGAGCTCAGTGAGGTGTGAAATCCAACACTTGGTGTGCGCTCAGTGCACACAGAGAAGCCAAGATTTCAGCACGGCTTTCTTTATTTTATACAAATGCCACCACAATATGAAAATCATTTAAAGATCATAAAATAGTTTTACATATATTTACTTGCTTACTTATTCACCATAATAAAGCTCCAGCTTTTCAGTGGCTATTTAATGCTAAAATGGCAAAAGCAACAAATTTTCAGGCCAGAGAAAAAGCCCACTCGGTGGCCCGCCCCCATGAAGCACATAACCCCATTGCCTTGGCAATGACATACCGACCCTCCACTTTCACAGAATGTTTTGATAAAATCTTGCACGTCAATCCTACTTCAAGAGTTAGTATTCATGTATGTATGATTTCTACTAAAACACAGCATTGCATGAGTTCTATTGAAACACAGCGTATGTGCGATTGCTCCTAAAACTCATAACTTTCTTATATGCTTAATTCTAGATATGGTCGTGGGAGATATGGTCATAGGGTGCAAGGCAGGAACAAACCTAGACATGGAGCCAACCCATCGTAGGGAAGATACACTCACACACTTACACACTAGGGCCACTTTGGAGTAATCAATTAACGAAAACCCACACGGACACAGGGAGGACATGCAGACTCCACAAGAAAGGACCCACACCATTTCTCCTGAGATTGAACCCAGGACCTTCTCTCTGTGAGGCGGAAGTGCTACCCACTGTGCCACTGTGCTGCCCATACTGGGACATGGCCGTGTTTTGAGAGTTACTTGAAAACTTGGTGTGATGGAAAACTACTACACTACTTGAGTGGGGCTACTTAATTAGTTCAGAGTTGGGGCCAGATTACAAAAATAATGTGGTGAGGATATCAAGATGTTTCATTGGTAGCATCAGCTTCAACAAGGTTAAGCAGTTCTGTACAGTAAGTATGTGACATTTGTTTCCAAATGCATACCAAATTGGAATGTAATTTGTTGTCCAATAATTCAGTTCATTAATAAAATCATTATTAAACAACTATTAAATCATTACAAAAAAACTAGTCAAAGTTCAGTAAAAAAGAAGACCATTTGACTTACTGGCCAATAACTCTCAGCATTCATTACTGGTTACTATTGAACTATTGTTATGACTCTATAATGCCATTTTTGTATTTGATCTAGTTTAATTTTGTGTATTAGAGATTCACACAATATTTATTTCAGTTGTAGTAGTGCAACTGAGCACATAATGAACATGAAAATGATGACAAAACATATTACTCTTCAAATGTGCTACCAAAGTAGCAGTTCTAACAGGTGCATTCTTTTAATTAGTGATAGCAACAATTGCAATGGTGAATGCCGTTATAGCCCTCTGGCTCAGATATTTATGTTCATCTTTTGAAAAACACAAAGCCATATTCGAAAGTACAAGTACATCCTGATAAGTACAATCTTTACTTAAACAATGCCAGTGGTTGGTAGTGGATTCATTTCATGCTCCTTTTATTTCTGATGTATAATCTAGAAGGGCCATGAAAGAGCCTTTAAACATAGGCACAGTGCTACTTAAATAGCCTGCGTTAAGATAACGACAAACAAAGATGCCACAAGAGACAACAAGAGTCACATCAGTCTTTTGTGAAGTGGAAAGACAGCCAGGGCTCTCTTTGGAGTGTGAATGAAGGAATGAAATTGGAAGCTGTGCCTGTCGTCTTTCTCCAAGTCACGAGATAAGCAGGGCTATTTGGTTGCGGTTGACGTGCTGTGTAGGGTCATGCTTGGCTGCTTTTGACAACCAACTGTTGCTGCTCTTATCTCCACCCACTTGGCAGAAGAGAGCTCAGTCACGACAAAAGAAAAAAAGAAATACTCACACACACGATTATAATATTCTTCCCCATAATTTCAAGGGAGTAACAGCTTTATCTTCACGTGATCATATATATACACTCTCTCTCTCTCTCTCTCTCTCTCTCTGTATTGAAGAATGAAGAAAATTGCCCTCCCTGCAAACATACATGTAATATGGATCTCCTTCATTTATATGGAAATCACGTTGGCCAGCTCACATGAACAACAATGGAGTATAATGAAAGGGGGAGACAGGGGTTTATCTGCTCTTGACTCCCATATTCTTTCCCAAGCTGAAAAAAGGATGTCTCAGTTTCCCATCTCGTGGGTGTCACGGGTCAACCAGCAGATAACTGACTGGGTTTAGCATGAGTTCTCAAGCCCATTCTGAAGTCTATCTTTTAAAGCTTTTCCAACCCTTAAAAGACCTAAACCAGCACATAAAAAGCTTGATAATTAACCATTGAGCTGAATTTTGCGTTATTAATAAATTCCCAAACATGTTAAATGGGGTTGAGGTCTGAGTTTCGTACAGGCAAGTCAAGTTCTTCTACACCAAAAACCATTGTGTTTCTTAAATTGCATGGGAACATGGTTACATAGGAATGGCCATCACCTACATGTTGTTTTGAAGCTGGCAGGGTGAAATTTGAGCTGTATCATGAAGATTCCCCTTCACTGGAAGTAACGAGCCCAGTTCCAACCATGAAAAATAGTCATAGCCCATTTGTACCTCTGACATCCATCAAACCTAGATTTGTCCATGAGTTAACCAAAGGGTTAAATGAGATTTATCATCCCAAAGGACAACTGATCTAGAGCAGTTGTCCTTTGGGATGATAAATCTCATTTAACCCTTTGGTTAACTCAAATATTAGTAGAATAGCTATACTGTACATCACTCATTCAATGTTCAGAATTGCATGTGGTGGGCTTTAATTTGTGGCTGTTGGTAATTGGCTGTAGAAACCCAATCCAAAAACCTCTAGATGGACAGTTTTTGTGCTGATGTTGCTTCAAAAAGTAATTTGTAACTTGGTCGTGTTGCAGCCGAAGACAAATTATATTTAAGCACTGCACACATCATCTTATCCTGTTCTAATGCAATATTGGAATAATGTGATAGTGTTCATTTCACATGATTCATCACTGCAGAGAATGTTTACCACTACTCCAGAATCAAATTGCATTTTGCTTTTACATCACTCCAGACAATGCTTGAAATTGCAGTTGATGTTCTTTGACTTTGTGGCTGTTCAACCCTGGATACACAATTCATGAAGCTGTTCTTGTGCTGATGTTGCTTTTGGAGACAGTTTGTCCCGATAAGCACAGACAACTTTTTGAGTGCTACATACATAATTACTCACCTGTCCTATTTTTTACATGGCCTACTTTGCTGTTGTTGCTCCTAGATGTTCCCAGTTTACAGAAAAACCCACACTGACAAGTGGCTACGGCAGCTATAATTGCACAAACTGTGTAGTTAGAAAGGTTATATCCTATAGCTCTGTCATGGCAGTGAGCTCCTCAGTATGACACCTTTTATTGCCTGTAAAATCTGTATGTGGAGATCACAGAGATCAAGAATTACAGCTAAATGTAAGTTGGGTTGGTGATACAAAGTGCTGACAAATTTCTTCCTATTTGCTGATTAAAAGAAGGTTGTGATAAAATCACATACTTTTTCACATTGGAGAGAAAAAATAAGAAATTCCATTTCTGCATCAGGCCTGGATGCCTTGCCATCATTAAAGTAAACAGAAGCTCTACTCTGTGTCATAGAACTATACAGGAAAATGTCAGGCCATCTGTCCGTAAACTGCAAGCTGAAGCACAGTTGGGCCCTGCAGCAAAGGATCAAAAACACACAAGCAAGCCTACGTTAAATGCAGGGGTGTTTCCAGACTACTTCTTGTACTGGGGCACACATAGGCTCAAGAGGGACACAGTTGCACCCCCAGTCAGTCATACAGGCACAAATGTGGGGTAAAACAAGCCTGTTAGAAACATAATAGACTAAGTGATTTAACGCTAAAGTTGCCATTGCAGTGTCATGGATGAGAAATGAAGAACAAAGTTAATTTGTTCAAAACATGCTGCATTCACAAACCCTCCTTACCCCACCCAACACCACCACCCAACACCACCACCCAACACCACCACCAGCCACTTCAATGTTTTTTATTACTGAATAGAAAATGACTTAGCTTGTTTTTCATTTATGAAGTAGAATATATAAGATCTACTTAGACTTTTTAAATTATATATTTTTTTATAAAGTATTATATCTATGAACAATACAATACATATATCTAATTATATCAATATTCAGTGCAGAATCTCTGAGAATGGAATTGATATTATCAGCATGATTAGGTTAACTTCCAATGAACTGATGAGTTCTAACTAATTAAGTTATTCATTTTCTCTAGCCTATTGTTTAATAATATTCAGGAGAGATTGATAATTCTATCAGATACCGTATCTAACAAGAATTTCACATCATAAAACATTCCTTAAACAATAATAACACACTATATCTATCTCACAGGACGTCTGAGGTAAAAGGAACGGAGTGATTCTAGTCTGTTTTCTGCGCTTCATAGCAGTAATTTTTGTTCGAATTTGTGGAAAAAAAACCTTTCAGATTGTTTGACGTCTGAATTGGTCAAATAAAGCTGCGTTCAAATTCTGAAGTTCCACTGTATAATCTTTTCCAGCCTGAAGAGCATCATCAACTAGTTTTCTGAGGTCGTCAGAGCTTTTGTTGTTACCATGACACTCTTCCACACACATACATTTTGAAGATAATATTCTGATAAAGCCCTATTCTTTAAATACAACAGTGTGCCCACTCATACCTGATTACCTGTATAATAATCCCTGACTCTAATTTCACCTTCAAATTCACTGCAAATTTTAAATGTTCACATACTTTTGCCACCCACTGATATATAATACTGGATACTATTTCTCAATAAATACATGATTGAGTATATTTGTTCAGTTTTGTTCTCTTTGTTTAATTTTTAATGTCAAAATCAGAGTTGAGGTAATATTTATGCAGAAATATAGAAAATTCTAAAGAGCTCACAGACTTTCAAGTGCCACTGTATTAATGAATCTGTAATGCATTTGACCCTTCAATACCGTATTTCATGTTTATAGTTATCTTTGCAATAATTGTTCTTTGAGAATGAGAATGGAGAGAATGTCTAACTCATCACTGGCCCTAAACCTTGAAACCATGGTTATATAGGTTTATATAGGTTTAGCATGTCCTCCTTGTGTCTGTGTGGGTTTACTCTAGGTCCCCTGGGTTTCCTCTCCCAGTCCAAAGAAATTCAGTGTTTCTCAACCCTGGTCCTGGGGCCCCCCTGCTCTGCACACCCTCCAGAACCAGGATTGAGAAACGCTGGGTAAATTGATTACGCTAAACTGGCACTATCTGAGTGTATATATGACTAGTCTCAATATAACCTGTGTGTCTGTCACTAAAATGGCTGTTGATGCTGATAGCGATGTTAAATACATCCAAATAAACAAACTTTGCATACATACAGCCAAAGTTGGTTTTACTGACAAGTAGGATCACTACAGTAAAGCCTACATTTAGCTACAGCATACCATAATAAGTCTTTCATTTGATGAAACCCTGCACCACCTACACAATACTCATTACATTTACCAGACTTTCCTTAAAATGAACATAGAGGAATCAGATAGAGAGCCATTCCCCAGTCAACATATCACTCTATATGCTGTTACTCTTGCCCTGCACAGCATCAAGTCTAAACCTTTCAGCAGTTGCTAGAGGCTTCCTTTACCTTGTGCACCTGCAATGTGATTAAGCTCTCTGCACTCAACACATTACTTTCTCCTCTTAATACAACACTCTTTTCTTCTAATGTAGGCTTTCTGCACAGACTCTTTCATCCCTTATTCTTTCCTTTCCATTTATGTTTACAGAAGACACCCTTATCCAGAGCAATACAACTGAAACAATCTCACACTGTGCAATCCAAGAAATTGCAACCTTATTCGTTGAGCCTAACTGTGGCAGCTTGGCAGTGATGGGACTTAAACCCTGGACCAGCAGCCTAATGCATTACCCTAACCACTCTGCCACCACATCCCGTTTCATCATTCATACCACTCTTTCCTTTATTCATCCCATCCTTCCCTTGGTGCAGCCCATGCCTCCCTTTAGTTTTAACTACCATTACATTCTGCTTTATTTTACCACTTCCAACAAGGCTTCAACCCCAGTGTTTCAAATGACCAACTACACAGCATAGTTTTCATTTTAATTCCTGTCCTGACTTTCAAACACTATCATTCCAACTTTGATCTTATTCCTTTAATGTGCTACTAATGCATGCATGGCCCAGAAGTTCCAAATCCTGTATAGGGCTTGCTCCTTCCGTTCCAAGACTCATTTGGCTTTGCTCTTTTTGAAACACACATGCTACTATTCCATATTAATCCACTGATTTGATAATGAAGACCAAATCTTTGCCTACTCAACAGCTCAACTACACCAATTTCAGTGGCAATTAGTATATAGCTACCTCCACATGAGCCAATTCTTAGACAATTTGATGAGGCTCATTGCTAGCCAGAGACTAATTTGTGTTTGAGCCTTAGTTCCTTCCAAGATTTCTTCCTCCAATTTACACCATGAATGTTTTGCATTGCACATTCTGCCCTTATTTCTCATCAGGGCTTAAAGAACTGATGCCCATAAGCTGTTGAGAGACAATTGCTTCATAAATTAACTACAGTACTTCATTGTTTTGCACTGTCTTATTGAAAATGCATGAGCATCCATGGAAAATATATCATCTTGAAGGTAACATATGTTGCTCTAAAATCTCAGTGTAACTTTTCTGCATTAATGCTGACATCACAGAAATGTAAATTACCTTTGCCAAGGGCACTGACAAAACTCCATACCATGGCAGACCCTGGCTTTTGGACTTGTACCTGATTAAAGTCTGGATGGTCCTTTTTGCCCTTAGTCTGGTGTTCTTCAAAAACAGATGTAAGACACACTGTTTTTTATTTATTTTTTATTTTTTGCATTTTCCATACAGTCCCAACTTTTTCTGATTTGGGGTTGTAAAACAAAATGGCAAATTAGAATGTTCATGGTGTTACACCAAACTATTACAACAAATTTACTGGAAAGAGAGTTTAGCTATTTATAGAATGGCTTTCAGCAAGGCTTGATCAGCATATCTCTTTACTGTATTAGAAATTATTAAATTACTCTTAGATGTTTTATTTAAAACAAGCAAAGCTAACTAGCAACCTCACAGCTCTTGCAACAAACAGATCAACAACTCTTAGTAGTAATGGCTTTATGAAATGAATGAAAAATAAATTACCAGTTATTAAGCCATAAATAAATAAGCCAAACATTCGAGCCATATTTATTGTCAGTGTACAGATCTACAGAGACAAGGTTGTGGCTTAGCAGATATACATACAAAGGAATCATATACATGAGATATTTCAGTCAAGATTTAAGCTCTATAATAGCACAGAATCAGCTCTTGTTTAAGCATTAAATGATCTGCTGTCGACCACGGCATATTGTCACTGCTTTTCATTGTTATGCTGATGACACAGATGATCGACACCATTTTAGTATGCTGGATGAATGCGTAGATTACATCAAACACTTGTTGATGAATAACTTCCTCCTACAGAATCCCATCAAGACAGAAGTGATTCTAATTGGGCCACAAATCACTAGAAGTAAGTTTACTGATTATACGATGACACTTGATGGCTTTACACTTCACTGTGTAACAGTGAAATAACTCAGTGTGATTACTGGTTCCAATCTCTCATTTGAAATCCATATAGGCAACATTTCCAGGACAGCCTACTTCCAACTAAGGAACATTGTTAAAAATGTATATCCCCATTAGCAGATGCAGAAAAAATTGTTCATGATTTTATTAGCTACAGTTTTAAACTGTCTTCACTGTTTACCCTTTAAGTTTCACATTGATTAATTGTACATAATTCTACTAACATATAAAGCCCTAAATGGTCTCATCCCACAGTACAGAGTTTTAGTCTATTATGATCCATCTTCATGTCAGTCAAAAGATGTAGGTTTACCTGTCACACTGGCTGTGTATTCTGTATTGCTGTGCCCCTTACTTCCCTCCTCAAGGGTAAAAAGAAGTGTCCATCAGAGGGCGAGGTAGGCTTTCAACCTCTGAAGGATAGGTTTATCTCAGCACCTATTTTGAAACATCCTAACTCCGATAACCCATTTGTACTGGAAGTAGATGCATTTTCGACAGGGGTGGGGGCCATTTTATGACAAAGGTTTTTCTTCTCATGCAAACTAAGTTCAGCAGAACTCAGTTATAATGTGGGTAATAGGGAGCTCCTAGCCATAAAACTAGCTTTTGAGGAATGGCGCCATTGGCTAGAGGAGGCCAAATTCCCATTTCTGGTACTGACTGATCACAGAAATGTAGAATATTTGAGGTCCGCTAAACGGCTAAACCCCAGGCTATGTGGGCACTGTGTTTTACTAGGTTCAACTTTACCGTGTCAGCTTCAAGAACAGGAAAGCTGATGCCTTGTCCCATCTGTGGGAGATGGAGGAGGAGGAAGGACCACCAGCTATAATTCTTGCACCCAAATGTGTGGTTGGGCCCATTAGGTGGGATGTCATGGATCAAATACTGCAAGGGCAAGTTGACAAACATTCTCCAGCCAACTGTCCATCAGACTATGAGTTTGTGCCATCTACCTTACACAGGAATTTGATTAACACCATGCATTGTCACCCTAGTTCAAGTCACCCAAGAATCAGCCGTACCCTGCAGCTGGTAAGAAATCGGTTCAGATGGAAGAAGCTGGAGAAGGACATGAACGATGTTGTTAGGTCATGTGTTACATGCGCTTAGTCTAAGACCTCCCTCCTGTTACCAGCAGGGCTATTGTGGCCTCGTCCCACTCCCAACCATCCCTGGTCCTACCTGAGAGTAGACTTCATAACAGAGTTGCCCTGATCACAAGGTAAAACAGCTATCCTGGTAATTATAGATCGGTTCTCCAAAGCATGCTGACTTGTCCCGTTAGAAAAATTACCCACATCTGTCTCTTTCATAATGTTTTTAGGTTCCATGGTATCCCAGAAGACACAATTCAACTCAAGGGTTTGGAAGGAGTTCTGTAAAAAACTCAACATTAGTGTTAGTCTAACCTCAGAATACCACCTGCAATCCAATGGGCAAACTGAATGACTAAATCAGGAGCAAGGTTTTTGAGAGCTTATTGTGCTCCACTGGGTTTCGGGTGGTGTATGTGTTTATGTCACACTGGCTGTGGATTCTCCTCCGAGCCACCAGAGGACTCAGTCCCCTTAGTTCTGAGGGGTCGTCATTTCCGGTTTGGCATCCATTTCATAGTGTATATAATGCAGTAGTTTGAGAGACTTGTTGCAAAGTCTCGTTTGTGTTTTGTCAGCAATTCTGAGCGTTACTTACACTCGGTTACTCATGTATATGTATGACCTACTTTTGTGCTTTCTCAGATTCGGATTTTGCATTCCCCATTGGATTTGTTTACACGATTGTTTGGATTACTGGCTTCTTCCGACTACTGACTACGATTTTGCTGTGTGTTTAATAAACCTGCACCTGACTCCAATCCCACATCTGAATGATTCTTAACATTACCATCAGTACTTTGAGTAATAGAAAACACTACAGAGACAAGAGCATCTTCCTAAAGCACCCCCAGCTATGGAAAAGACTTCCCATCAGCATTTGGGAATTAGACACAGTCTCAGCACATAACACTGTGCTCAAGAAATAGTTGTTTAGCCAAGAATTTTGCTAATAGACCCTGTTTTAGATAAAGGTACAGATTTGGGTCATCATTTATAAACATACACCAAAAAATGTGTCTGAAATGTGCAACATCTCAAGCAGAAACTGGGATTTATAAAGAAATACTTGGCAGGAAAATGGCTGTATATCTGTGCAAGCTTTTACCTGTGCGTACAGCTATAGGCACATTTTGGAGAGAGCGAGAATTCGCGACACTCACTGGTAAAACTAAGAATTGCACCTAAATACGCAAACCAAGAGTATCCATTCATAACAAATTAAAATAAAGAAGCATTCTTTTGTTTGATGTATTTATTAATTTATTACAGTATACCAGTTCATTAACCTGTTTTTATGTATTGACATTAATTTCTCTAAACAACTGCATGAGCACGTGTTATGTCAATTGTGAATAACAGGACCCCAGGTAAAGGTAATTTTTTTTACATTATTAAGTTCATTTAATGTTGTTACAATAATTACATTTACATTTACAGCATTTAGCAGACGCCCTTATCCAGAGCGACATACAATTGATACAGTCTTACAATCCAAGCAATTGTGGGTTAAGGGTCTTGCTCAAGGACCCAACAATGGCAGCTTGGCAGAGGTGGGATTTGAATCCTGGACCTTCTGGTCCATAGTCCAGTTCCTTACCCACTAGGCTACCACAGTCCCCAGTAATTACAGACATTATACCTTTTAATTATTTTAGCTCATTTGTCAGCATTTCAAAAGCTGTTGTATTAATTTGCATCTGTAACCCAGCATCTGAGAACCTGGTTATACCAGGCTCATCATCCGAATCTCCCTCCTTGTTAAGGATGCAGTGTGTGGAGGAACAGGGGCAGACAAGTATGCAGGTTCCAGTTCCAAAACAAACAATTTATTAAATAAAACATTTCCCAGGGGGCTGGAAAATAACAATAACCAGCCTCAGGGATAATACACAACACCAAAAGAAAAAAAACAGTCAGCAGATACAACAGAATCTAAAAAAATACAACTCAAACACTGGAATGGCAACAGAAACGAAGGAAACACAGCTAACCAAACAACGGGGAAATATACACAAAACCCAGATATACACAGCAAATGAAACAAAGTTAAGGGAAGGAAACAGGCACAGGGCTAGGGGCTAGTGCTAAGCTGTGGAGGCACACGCCAGGCTGAGGAAGCTAGGGAAAGCTATGCCGGCTGGTAGAAGCTAACACCAGCCCAGGAGAAGCTACAGGAAGCTATACTGGCTAAGAGAAGCTAATGCCGGGCCTGCAGAAGCTACAGGAAGCTATGCCAGCAGGGAGAAGCTATGGGAAGCTACACTGGCTAGGAGAAGCAAATGCCAGCCTGGGAGTAGCTACGGGAAGGTATACCGGCTGTAAGAAGCCAACACCAGCCTGGAAGAAGCTAATGCCGGCCTGGGAGAAGCTAGGGAAGCTATACCGGCTAGAGAAGCTAACCCCGGCCTGGGAGAAGATAACGTCAGCCTTGGAGAAGCTACGGGAAGCTACGCTGGCTAGGAGAAGCTATACAAAGACACACCACCGCGGACAGGAACGCAAAACAGAAACATATCCGCAGATGCAGCCTTGAGCAGGAGGAGTTAAGCGGGCACAGCCGCACACAGGTAAAAGCAGATGGGACCGCAACATGAGAATCCAGGAAATGAGAAGCAGGAGCTATCTCTACAATGGACAGGACTGCAACACAAGAAATCCAAGGTGGATGGGACTGCAACACAAGTAATCCAAAGGAGTCAAGGAGTCCGAAGTGGAGCCAGGACTTCAAATAGCAACCCCCCAGGGTGCACAGCGGCATCTGGAGGCTTTCTCTCTGGGTGACACCCGGGAGGATTGTGCTCACCACCGGGCAAATGACGAGCAGGGTTGCTGGCAATCAGAGCTGTCATAACTGACAAGGGTGGGTAGTGGGAGGCCACAGGATGAAGTCTGGAAGGGATGTCCTGGGAATTGTCACTGGGACGGACGTACCTCGGAGCTGGACTCAGAAGCGACATCCTCGAAGCAGGCACAGGGGTTGACGTCCTCGGAACAGGACCCGAGGTGGACATCTTCAGGAAGCAAAGCGTTCTGGACGCCCTCGGGAAGTAATGCAATCTGGATGTCCTCTGTGCCCAACATGCTTTGGACATTCTCTGGAAGAGGTGCACTCAGGATGTCCTCAGAACAGGAGCAGCAGCGGACGACCTCTGGGAGAGGCATGCTCTGGACTTCCCCAGAACCGGAACTGATACAGACGTCCTCAGGAAGCAAGATTCCCTGGATGTCCTTGGAAAAGGAACTGAAATGGATGTCCTCAAGAAGCAGTGTCTCTGGACATCCTCTGAACAGGAACTGGAGCGGACGTCCTCTTGGAGAAGTTTGCTCTGGACGTCCTCAGAACAGGTGTCCTCAGGAAGGGAAGGATTCTGGACGTACTCTGGAAACAAAAGGTTCTGGCCATCCTATAGAAACGAGGGATTCTGGATGTCCTCAGAAAGCGACACACACTACGCTGTCTGGACATCCTCGGAACAGAAACCGGCAGGAAAATAACAATAACCAGTCACAGGGATAATACACAACACCAAAAGGAAAAAAACACAGTCGGCAGATACAACTGAATCTAAAAAATTAAATAGAACTCAAACACTGGAATGGCAACAGAACTGAGGAAAACATAGCTAACCAAACAATGGGGAAATATACACAAAACCCAGATATACACAGCAAATGAAACAAAGTTAAGGGAAGGAAACAGGGTACCAGAGAAACAGGCACAGGGCTAGGGCCTAGCGCTGGGCTATGGAGGCAGAAGCTGCGGGAAGCTATATTAGCAGGGAGAAGCTATGGGAAGCTACACCGGCTAGGAGAAGCAAATGCCAGCCTGGGAGAAGCTAGGGAAACTACTCCGGCTAGGATAAGCTATACAAAGACACATCAAAGCGAATGGGACCGCAAAACAGAACCATATATCCGCAGACGCAGAAGCAAGAAGGAGGACGTAAGCGGGCACAGCCACACAGGTAAAAGTGGAAGGGACCGCAAACATGAGTAATCCAGGGTGGATGGAACCGCAACACGAGAATCCAGGAAACAAGAAGCAAGAGCTATATCTACAGCGGACGGGACCGCAACATGAGTAATCCAAAGCGGATGGGACCTCAGCACGAGAATCCAGGAAACACAGAGAAAACAAAGAACTGCACCCAAACGCTTGGGTGTAACCGAGACAATGTTACCACTTCAGCAAACAGGGAGCATGGAGCTTATATTCGCTAAGCCCAGCTGTGCACTGTTAGCAATCAGTTCGTGATCAATTAAACAAAGAGTCAGAGTCTCAGGTGTGTCCGTGGCCATATTGTTTCACAAGGGGATTGTGGGTGATGTAGTCCTGATCACTCACAGCCAAAAAACAAAGAAAAAAATGGGGGTTTGAAATGAATGGACCATGTTTTATTTAACGCTAACACTTTTACTCCAGAATCCACACAGAGTTTTATAAAAGAGGCCCCTGGTGTTCCATGGGCATACCGAACCCCATTTTGTTATCACTCCCTTTGCCAAGCTGCATGTGTGCTGCTGTGGCCTGACCTGAAATTAGTGAAGATCTTTCACCTGCTGTCGTTCCCATGCCTGAACCATCTGGTACTGATTTAGTAACTGGACCACACACCCTCACTCTCCTCAGTGACTGTTAAGTTACAGTTAAACTAACAAGACCATTTATTCAAATTGTTAAACAGAACATTTTCTACATAATCACAGCTTCTAATGTCTTTGTTTTTTTACTAACAACTGTTTATTAATTCAATCCTCGAGGAGAATGCGTTGCCCATTTGAGTTGGGTTCCTCTCAGTATCTCTTCCTAATTGGTCTCAGAGAGTTCTTCCTTTACACTGTCTTGCTCATTTGGGGTCGAGACTCATCTTTAGTAAAGCTGCTTTGAGACAATGTCTGTTGTGAAAGTGCTACACAAATAAACAATTTATACAAAGTATTACAAAACCAAAATTGTAATAAAATTCAATTTAATTGACTTACATTTTGGAGCCTTTAGTCTATCATAAAACAGAAGCTGTCCAGAATTCCCACTCTAACCTTTACTCAGTGTGAGAATCAACAAAGCAAACACTAGGTTTTTGTGCAAAATACAAATAAATGTCATAACATATAGACTATTAGGGTTGTTACACATCTTGAAGCAGTCACTTCAAGAAGAACTTGAAACAGAACTCTTTCCTGGACTGATAACAGGCCAGGGCCAACACAAATCAAGCTATTATAATATTTTTACTATTACAAGAAAAAAAAAAAGTAAATATTAACTGAAAACATGAAGCACTCAAGAACAATTAAACACTTACAACCCCAAATCAGAAAGCGTTGAGACAGTATGTAAAATGATAATGAAAATAAAACTAAACGCAGTGTTCCCTACATTTACTTTGACTTTTACTGTATGTCATTACAGACAGTGTGAACAGACAGTGTGAACCCAATATGTTTTGTCTGGTACAGTTCATTTCACTTGTTAATACACCGTACATCCATTGCAACACCTGCAACACATTCTAGAAAAGTTGGGACGTTAATAAAATTTTGAAATGTTGCCATTCCTTCTCAAAACACGTAAAAGATATACTGACACAGAAGATACCAAGTGATGAAGTGTTTCAGGTGTTATTTTTTGGAAGCCTAGATGTTAGATATAATAAGGGGGCAGAGTCTTTAAACAAGACATTGTTGTGCTAGGTGTAGCATGTTACTCTGGCAGAACCAGACAGTAACAAAGCCAAGAGGGATCCCAGGAGACATCACTGACCCACCTCCCCTACTATCAGTAACCTGATTGATCATATATGAAAGGTAAGAAGAAAATAACTGAAGATCTGAGATCATCACAAACTCTAGAGCAGTGAATCCAAGGTACTGCTCTCATTGTAAAGCAGAGATGCACCTACAGTATGTCGTAAAAGAATTGAAGCATGGCACAGCCCAGCAAACTATTACAGTCAGTACACAGAAAGGAATTAGGGGCATGTGCTTAAGAATCCCTGGGGTTCATCTATGGCATCTATTTTCTGTCCCTTAATGGTTCTAGAAACTTTAATTGTATGAAGCTTTTGATTTAATGAATGAATATCTGCTACTACATAGCCTCAGTTATACAGGACACACAAAAATATTTCTGCAAGATGTTTGTAGTCAACCCTACCCATCCCTGCAATGGACCTGCAATGGATAGAACCAATCCAGGGCATGCTTAATAGAGGTGGGAGCAAGTCACATATGTGCAAATCACATGCAAGTCTAAAATCTTAACGTTCAAGCCTCAAGAAAGTCCCAAGTTACTGAGGTAATAATCAAGTAGCTCAAGTCAGTCATACAAAATTATGATGCTCTAACTCCAGTTTCCACATTTAAATCAATCAAAAGACAGGGGTCATAAAGAGTTGAATTATAGTATCAAGTCATGAATTCCAAAGGAAAGTCAAGTCTTTTATCAATGCTGTTCAAGGAAGTCTCAAGTCCTTACATTTGTGGCTTGAGTCTGATTTGAGTCAAATCACGTGACTCGATTCCCCCAACTCTAACACATAGGCCTGCTCCTTGTGTGGAGCCCCCACAACAATCATGAATAAGTGGGGTTAAACATGAATAAATAAATAAATAAATAAATTCTCAATTTGAATAAATGGCATTACAAAACACATTTCACACTTGACAATGACAAACTTTCTAAATTTACATTAATTTCTTAATGTATTCAGTCATCACTCAACCAACAACTGTATACATCTTCAAGCTTAAAGATGCCAGACAGCTCATGTGACTCAAAGGGAAGAGTCAGTTGCTGGAAACAGCAGTTCATGAGATTCTGGATACAATCCCCATGCTGGGCTTGAAATCAATCAACTTCTCAATTAAAACGTTGTTTATTTGTCTCCTTTCTGGGACATTCTATTTCTCCTAAGGAATTTGAGAAGAATCACCATTAAGTTTCCTGAGCTATTAAAAAGAACAACCACTGAGCGCTAAACTGTTCCTATGTGCCTCATGCATTTCTCTATCCGTATTGCAGTGGACAAAGGATGCAGACAGAGCGCTCTCCCTCTACAGCATAAGCAACATCCACTAGAGGGCAGGTCAGTGCCCATGGCATTTATTTGTTTCTAATCACTGACTTGGAAACCTATCTATGTTCTGTTAGTTTCTTGTCCACCACTGCTGTTCCAAAGGTGTAATTTTTGTCCATGAAATAACCTATAAGATCTAAGTGAGAATAGTACTGTACATGGAAGAGAGCAACCTAATTATAGGTTGTTTTTACATAACAGTTTTCCTAAATTCAAACACTACTCAGTGCATTGGCAAACAGTGAAAAAAAATGTGATTGCACTTCTCTTTTAGCTTTTGTTCTGGTACCAGTTCCAACTCACACACCGACATGTTCTGCTGTTCCAGTCCCACAATAAGAGGTTCCTCTGTTACAGTTCTACAGTGCCAGATGCTCCTCTGCTTCAGCTTCATGCAAGGCAAGGCAAGAAAAGGCATGGCAGTTTTATCTATATAGCACCTTTCATAGACCACAACCATTCAATTGGCTTTACAGACCAGATTAAAATACTTTGAAGTATTTTGAAGTTTTTCCATCTTCAGTTCCAACCCTCACAATGTTACTCAGACCACATCAGAGAGCAGTAACTTCCTCCATATTTGGGTTGACCGAGCATGCCATGCCATCAAAACTTTCCCGCTGAGGACAGGAGAACCTCCAGTCACTTTATATACTGAACAAATGAATGGAGATCTGAATGTTTGTATGTTATTTCAATATGTTATTCATTTACACTATTTTTATATGCTGTAGTTCATGGACGTCGTTAGACCTGTTTTAGAGGGGCTATAGCCCCCCGAAATGTTCTGTGATGTTCTGAGAAGTTCTCAATAAACATGCATTATTAATTTACATTGTCAATTGTTTCTTTCTTTTCAATCGTCCTATCTCTCTCCATATCTGCAATGTAATTATATTTATTGCACTAGGATCTGGGGGAGGCACTACTGCCTCATAAATAAATAAAAACTTATGTTTAGTTTTAAAAATTAAAGTTAGATAGATCTAGAAATAGTTTTCTCATATTGAAATTAGATTTAAAAAGCTAGTTTGACTAGTAGTCATTTTTCATATTTCCCTGTGTGACAAATAAACGGATTTATAATTTATAAACTAAATTTCTGCCGTCAAATGTCACACTGTCCTAAAAATTTACTCATCCAGGTTAAACAGATGAGTAAGATTAAACATGAATGCAGTTACAGAAGAGATGCACGTTTGATTTGACCAGTCTATGTACCAGTATTTAGGACCTCCTACTGCAAGCCACATTACTTGTATCTTTGCTTGATCTGTACCTCTTGTTAGTACATGGGTAGATGCCTAGTAGTTAAGTCATATAAGACCTGTACCTGAAAACAAACTTTAAATGACTTGTTGTTTTATAGAAATTTGCTGATATTAAGCTATTTTTCCAAATTGCATGTTTCAAATTTTATGCCAGTTTCATAAAGCAGACTTACTTGGAATATTTTTAAATTCTTCTATGGGACTAACCTCAAATCAAAGCTTAGCCCCCCATTAATAAATCTTTAGTAACGCCCCTGCTGTAGTTTAATATTCTATTTTATTTTTATACTTTTCATAATTACAAGATCTATAATTTAACGAAACACGTTCGGGCACAGTGCAATAAGCAGTAAACAGTAACTTGACATACAATAAATAGACAATAGACAGTACATCCAGAATAGACTATACAGAAAGTTAGCAAGCAATGTGCAAAATGTGTGTTCCAGTCTTGAAGTAGTGTTCATTATGTAGGTATAGGATAAACTGTTGTTGTACTTGGTGGTTCTGGTTCAAATGTTCTGATACCTTCTCCTAGATGGCAGTGGTTAGAAATGGAAGTGGCCAGGGTGTGTGGGGTCTGATATTGCTTGCTTTTCTCTGGCATCTTATTTTTTATTTCCTCTATGGGTGGGAGGACAGCTGCGGTGATGGACTGTGCAATTTTCACCACATTGTAGAGCCTTTCGTTCCATAGCAGTGGTGCTTCCATACCACACTGTTATGAAGCTGGTCAGAATGCTCTCCACTGTAGATCTGTATGAGCTGCAGAGCAACAGGTGTGGGAGGTTGACTCTCTGCAGTGTAGGCATTGTTGGGCCTTCTTGTCGAGGTGAGATGTGTTGAGTGACCAGGTCAAATCTTGAGTTATATGAACTCCAAGGAATCTGAATCAGCTCACTTTTCACCATGGTCCCCTTGATGATCAGAGGTGTGTGCATTTTGCTACTTTTCCTGAAATTGACAATCATCTATTCGGCTTATTCACACTGAGAGTGAGATTGTTGTCTGTGCACCAATGTCAACTCCTGTCTGTATGCTTCCTTATTGTCATTAGTAATGAGGCCCACTACTGTTGTATCATCAGCAAATTGATGATGGTGTTGGAGTTGTGCTTTGCAATGGAATCGTGAGTGTACAGGGTGTAGAGCATGGGCGATAAGACACAGCCTTGTGGGCAGCCTGTGCTGACAGTGAGGGTGGGAGAAGTGTTGCCGCCCATCCACACAGACTGAAGCTTGCCGGTGAGGAAATCAGGAATCCAGCTGCAGACTGAGTTACTGATTTCTAGGGTCTTCAGCTTGGAGATCAGTCTTGGGGAGATAATCGTATTAAATTCTCAGCTGAAATCAATGAACAGCATTCTTATGTAGGTGTTCTTGCCCTCCAGATGGTTCGGTGCAGTGTGCGTGGCTAGTGCTATTGCATCTTCAGTGGAATGGTTTGTGCGGTAAGCAAATTGGTGAGGATCCAAGGTTCTTGGGAGACAATTCTTAACATGAGTGAGGATCAGTCTCTCAAAGCACTTCATTATGATGGGTGTGAGTCTAATTGGGCGATAATCAGTAAGAGGTGATGTTGGGTTTCTTTGGTAAGCGTATGATGGTTGTGGTCTTAAAGCAGGTAGGAACAGTAAATTGTGCCAAAGAGAAGTTGAAAATGTCTGTGAAGGTGACTGCCAGATGACTGGCGCAGAACTTCAGGGCCTGTCCTGGGATGCCATTGGGTCCGGCGGGTTAGCATGTGTGCACCCTTGACAGGGCTTTCCTTACCTCAGCTGTAGTCAGTGAGGATACCGTTCCATCTACTGAGAGACCCGAGGCTTCATTGGTCAAATGAGCTTGGCTGGTCTCAAAGCGGCCATAGAATGTGTTGAGTTCAGTTGGGAGGGAGGCATCTGTGGCTGATGTGCATATGACTTTGCTATTGTAGTCAGTCACTGCCTAGATTCCCTGCCACATGTGCCGAGGATCCGAGTTGTTGTCAAAGTGTGCTTGAGTTCGAAATCTATGTATTCTTGGCACCTCTGATGCCAGCTTTCAGGTTGTGTCTGGCTGCTCTCGGATCTTCTTGATTGCTTTAAGTAAAATGCAAATCTTACTGTTCATCCAGGGTTTCTGGTTTGGAAGAGTGCAAATGTTCTTAGTTTGAACCACATCATCCACACATTTCCTGATTAATCCACATACAGAAAAGACATATTTATCTAGGTTTACCCGAGAGCCTGTCATAGCTAATGTTTTAAGCAGTTTCCAGTCTGAACATTCAAAGCTTTCAAAGTGTTTATTCTGCTCCTTCTGGCCACACATATTATTATTATTATTATTATTATTATTATTATTATTATTTTAAGTATAATATATTTAAAATATGTTATCTCCGTTAATATTTATTTAGCTTACTTAAACTATTACTATATCCTTATTAATTAAATAACTTTAATAAACTGCCCAAGGCTATTGGGTTAATGTTTTTAGTCTTGGTCCTCCTAAGGTTTCTTCCATTAGGGAGATTTTCTTTGCCACTGTCAACATAGGCTTGATCAGTTTGGGCTTGGGGTTAGATCTGGTCTTGGTCTCGCGTAAGGTGGACTCGGAAATTGTTGTCAATGCATCTGTCACTTGGTCCAGATCTTAGAGCTCATTAGTTGTTAGCAACACTTAGAATAAATGTAACAATATGACAGACAATGTCAAACTGAACACACAATTCAGATTTGCCGTATCATGTAGCAATGTTGAGAAATGTCAAGTATTGAATTTAATTGCATTAAATGACATTTAGTGACGTAATGATGCTGACCCATTGTGTTAGCTCAACTAGACTTAAAATGTTTTGCAGCTGATGTTTGTACTCAGCAGCATCTGGTTCCTCGTGTCACTGTCCAGGAATAGTTGGTCAGCACTGGTGTATTCCAATTACCCCGATATTAGACTGCTCAAAAAAATAAAGGGAACACTTAAACAACACAATATAACTCCAAGGAAATCAAACTTCTGTGAAATCAAACTGTCCACTTACGAAGCAACACTGATTGACAATCAATTTCACATGCTGTTGTGCAATTGGAATAGACAACAGGTGGAAAAATATTGGCAATTAGCAAGACACACTCAATAAAGGAGTGGTTTCTGCAGGTGTGGGACCACAGACCACTTCTCAGTACCTATGCTTTCTGGCTCATGTTTTGGTCACTTTTTGAATGTTGGTGGGTGCTTTACACTCGTGGTAGCATGAGACGGACTCTACAACCCACACAAGTGGCTCAGGTAGTGCAACTCATCCATGATGGCACATCAATGCGAGGCTGTGGCAAGAAGGTTGCTGTGTGTCTGTCAGCGTATTGTCCAGAGGTGCTAACCAGGAGGCAGGCAGGCAGTACAACCAGGAGATACGTGGAGGGAGGCCGTAGGAGGGGCAAAAACCCAGCAGCAGGACCGCTACCTCTGCCTTTGTGCAAGGAGGAACAGGAGCAGCACTGCCAGAGCCCTGCAAAATGACCTCCAGCAGGCATTGTGCAGGATGGCTTGGCATTTGGCCAAGAACACCAGGATTGGCAAAAGTCGCCACTGGCGCCCTGTGCTCTTCACAGATGAAAGCAGTTCACACTGAGCACATGAGACAGACGTGACAGAGTCCTGGAGACGCCGTGGAGAGCGATCTTGCTACCTGCAACATCCTTCACCATGACCGGTTTGGCAGTGGGTCAGTAATGGTGTGGGTAGCATTTCTTTGGAGGGCCACACAGCCCTCCATGTGGCTCGCCAGAGGTAGCATGACTTGCCATTAGGTTACGAGATGAGATCCTCAGACCCCTTGTGAGACCATATGCTGGTGCGGTTGGCCCTGGGTTCCTCCTAATGCAGGACAATGCTAGACCTCATGTGGCTGGAGTGTGTCAGCAGTTCCTGCAAGATGAAGGCATTGAAGCTATGGACTGGCCCGTCTGTTCTCCAGACCTGAATCCGATTGAGCACATCTGGGACATCATGTCTCGCTCCATCCACCGTCACGTTGCACCACAGACTGTCCAGGAGTTGGCGGATGCTTTAATCCAGGTCTGGGAGGAGATCCCTCAGGAGACCATCCGCCACCTCATCAGGAGCATGCCCAGGCGTTGTAGGGAGGTCATACAGGGATGTATATGCCACACACAATACTGAGCCTAATTTTGACTTGTTTTAAGGACATTACATCAAAGTTGGATCAGCCTGTAGTGTGTTTTTCCACTTTAATTTTGTGTGTGACTCCAAATCCAGTGTTATGGGGTTTTGGCAGGCAGATACTGTATCTCTCACAAAGTCACCCAAATAAAATGTGTAGTAGATTAAGTTAAGATTACGTAGATCCAACACCTTTGGGGTGAGATCACTGTTTTTATAAACCAAGCAAAACATGATCTGAGCAGGTTCTCAGGCCAGAAAAGGATGTAAACTTCTGATCTTCTGCAGAGGAGATCTGAAAGATCTGGTGGTTGATGTGATGTGATGTGATTAGAAGAACTGGGGTTGTAGGATTGTAAATGTTGAGTAATGGTGAAACGCAAGCCATATTCAAAACAAAAGAAAACAGGTCAGGTGTCAGTGATGTGTTGTTGTGGTATATGGCTCATAGTTTACTGGTAATTGCCTGGGGAATTGTGAATGATCCTGGATCCAGTGGACAGGTTATGGAGCAATCTGTGGATATTAGTGTTACCATGTCATCCTCAGTAATTGGTTTGAGTGTTGCGAAATCTGTGTGATGAAGATGGGATTTCTCCACCTGGGTTGGATTTCAGAAAGATGACTGAATGTTGGTCACCTTTTGTGCAATAGTGGGTCAGCTGTAAGACAATGATCAGCTATAAGACAGTGTGTAGATAGGCTGAAAATGTCTTTTGATTTGATTTTTAATGTTAATTTTTGGGTGAAAGAAAGTTGATTTGACCATGCTGATATAAAAACAGAAAGATGCAAGCAGAGCTTAATACTGAGATTTGTTGGTCAGTTGTTTTCTATCCATTATCTCTAAGCACTGCAAGGGTTGACTCATGAGCCCACAGAACATTATGACACAGTGTGGGTACAGTATGGCACTGCTTTGCTGGCATTGTAATGAGAGGACAGAGGGAGTTCAGCGATTTGGAGAGTGTTTTGCAGAGGGTAGCAGCAGCGGTGTCAATAGGATGTGCTGAAAAAGTGTCTGAAGATGGCAAAACAAGGAGACAAATAGAATGAACCATGGGTCACAGTTTTCAGTTTTCAAGTTTCTTCTGATTGTCACTGTAGTGTTAAAGAGCAGTGAAAGGGAAAAAGAAACAAAAAGTGATCTGAGACAAGAATAAGAATTACTGTAAGGTTGGACATGGAGTTCTGAGTAAAGATGAAGCAGACCAGGGATGGATAGATTATAACAATATACAATTTACAATGCTTGAGCACAGCATGAGATTCAAAAGAGGAGATGTGAAGATTGTTTCAGTAAGCATGCAGTTCTGGTGTCATCACACAGGAAGTTAAAGGAACCACCAAACTGCTCAGTTAATTGTAGCATCAGCAGAAACCTCATTTGAAGTCAAGTTTGTGTACAGCTCACTGACAGTTCAAGAGAGCTCCAAGGACAAACATAAGTGGACAGACAGGCTGGGTGAGGTCAAATCTATGCAAGGAGAAATGTGGGAAAAAGGAAATAGCACAGATAAGAATCCTCCAGAAACACATTGTTGGTTGTTGAAATAGGCCAGAAAAACAGACAAGTATGTGTTGAGTTCTGAGGTGTCTGCCCATGTTGCACTGTCTCATTGTACAGTAGGTCCAAGGTGGACTCACACAGATAGACTCACTTGCCTTTAAGCAATCGAGTTTTCATGCAGAGAGGCTGAGACAGTTAACCTGAGGCAGAACCACCAGGTAGTGATTAGCTGATTAGCCACCAGCCATGTCATTGTCAATGAATGTTAACCACTAACAGGTGCTAGCAATACTTTACTTTAAGTGAAACATAATTTTCATGTAAACACAAACCTCACAACTACATAGCTAGAACCCTTATACATAATAATAGCAACAAAAAATGCATGGTTGGATAAGTTTGGTGTGGAAGAGCCTGACTGGCCCACACAGAGCCCTGACCTCAGGCCCTCTCGTTCAACATCAGTGTTTGACCGCACAAATGCTCTTCTGGATTATTGGGCAAAAAAATCACCCAGACACTCTTGTAGAAAGCCTTCCTAGAAGAGTGGGAGCTGTTATAGCTGCAAAGCAGGGACCAACTCCATATTAATGCCTATGGATTTATAATGGGATGTCATAAATTCTCCTGTAGATGTAATGTGTTGGTGTCCCAATACTTTTATCCATATAGTGTAGCTTAGAATAAAATCAAACAGGAACTAAATATAATTGTCCTTAGACTATATAACAGTGTTCACAAAGTCTGAACTCATGCACTCGTTTCAAAGTTAAGCTTTGCCATTGCTGGGATATGCTCATGAACAATCCATCAATGTCATTGCAGAAACAGCATAAAGAAGTTTGTTACACATAAAAATGCTGGCATTAAGAAGTCCATGGCTCAAAAATATATTCATTTTGTATTTGATGACAGTAAATCCCATTCTTTCAATATTGAATGAAGTAGTTCTGCTTTAGCTTTTGACAAATCTGACATTATCAGATGATGACAACAAGGCATAATTTGTTAAAAGTGCCATTTTCCACATCTGGTTATGTAGACGTGTTGTGACATCTCTATCTGCCTCATCTAGGCTCTGTGTCTGCATGCTGATTTTGGTACTGGCAAACTGTGACATGTGGCAATAGTCTCCTGGCTGAAAGCAGATTGTGGTGTTCAATAATTTGACTTTTTTATTTTTAGTAGAGAAGCCAGACACATTGGTCAGATAACAGTAACAGTCCATCACGTGACCCTTCTGTTCTCACCATATTATTGACAGTGCAAATGATATCTGACTTCTGAGTACCACTGAGCCAAGCTCTTGGGTTGACTGCACCAGTTTATCTTCTCTTGTTCACCAATTTTACATCTGGAGAAAGCTCATAGGCTTTCTTTAAATGTACAGTCATGATGAGTCTTTGAGCCTTAAGTATATACTCTCCACAGATGTAACAGTACGTATCACACCTATCGCACCATTAACTAGACATTTCTGCATAATCCAGACAGTAAATCCTATTGTACTCACTGTGTGATGAACACACACCCACACATACTGTTATTTTGATTCTGATCTACTGTAGTTTGACAGTGAGACTCTAAGGTCCCTAATGTTTAAATTCTTATTTAGCATCAGTTTGTGTTTTAAAATATTCCAGAACACTTTTGCCTTTGTGCGTTAGCCTGCAGAAATTGCATGAACCGTACACTGTATTAAATTCCAACTACAAGTTATTATTGTAATTATTTACATAATTATTTACATACCAATTTATAAAGTGGTTCATTTAATGATTTAAGACTCATAATTTATAAGTTTAATAATGTGTTCTCTTTGAGTTGTCCAAAAGCAGATTAGTGCAGTGTGAGTAAAAGTATTCTTTGTGTGACTAAATTGATAACAAAAGTATGTGTTTCAGACTGTCGAATGTTATATATGACAATCACTGCTTATCACATTCAATTCACACAGTTATAACTGAAATGAAATTTAATAATTGTATTCATGATTCATTCCTCTTAATGAAACACACTGATAGAATAACTAATTATCAAATTTGTAAACCTTGATAAAGACATATTGCACAATCCTTACTTGCACAGTAGAATTAAGCAACAAAAAGCTGTGGATCGTATATGTTAAACACAGTCACACTCATGGAGACTCAAAATGGCTTTTACTCATTTCGTTAAAGGCTTCCTTATCTATGAAATAATGCTCCCTATATCTAAAAGTGTCTGTTTGCAGTATTGTCTTTTTGTGGCTTTAGAAAACATTCTGGCATTGCAAGAGTTATCCAAACTTTTCTATTTCTAACTTTCCACTTTGTGAGGTGGAAAAAAATATAAAATACAGTTTACAGTGGTACAGTGGTGCTTGAAAGTTTGTGTATCCTTTAGAATTTTCTATATTTCTGTATAAATATTACCTAAAGCATCATCAGATTTTTACACAAGTCATAAAAGAGAACCCAGTTAAACAAATGAGACAAAACTGTTATACATGACTGTTTATTGATTGAGGAAAATATTACATTACATTTTGGTGATTGGCAAAAGTATGTGAACCTCTAGGATTAGCAATTAATTTGAAGGTGAAATTAGAGTCAGGTGTTTTCAATCAATGGGATTACAATCAGGTGTGAGTGGGCACCATGTTTTATTGGATCTATTGGACTTGGATCTATCAAATTCTGCTGTTCACAACACATGTTTGTGGAAGTGTATCATGGCACGAACAAAGTAGAGTCCTGAGGACCTCAGAACAAGAGTTGTTTATGCTTATCAGGCTGGAAAAGGTTACAAAACCATCTCTAAAGAGTTTGGACTCCACCAATCCACAGTCAGACAGATTGTGTACAAATGGAGGAAATTCAAGACCATTGTTACCCTCCCCAGGAGTGGTCGACCAACAAAGATCACTCCAAGAGCAAGGCATGTAATAGTTGACGAGGTCACAAAGAACCCCAGGGTAACTTCTAAGTAACTGAAGGACTCTCTCACATTCGCTACTGTTAATGTTCATGAGTCCACCATCAGAAGAACACTGAGCAACAATGGTGTGCATGGCAGGGTTGCAAGGAGAAAGCCACTGATCTCCAAAAAGAACATTGCTGTGTCAGGGTCTACTCTGTCCCCCCGTTAATTTTTTCATCTTTGTTTCATTCCGTTTTTATTTTTCTCTTGCCGTTCCTTAGTTCCGCTTTTTCCCTCAGTTCGCTACGGCGCTACTTACCGTTCTCCCCGTACCGTTCTCACTGGCAGGAACTCTGGCTATCCCAACACAACAAGTTGTTGAATACCTTACTGGAGTCAAACTCACTACTAAACTTAATCTCGTTATTTCCCCTTCTTCTCAGGATACTAATGCTGCCGCCCCGAGCCAGACCGACTCTGCCCAGCCTCGATTCTCCTATCACACCTCCTGAACCCTATGTGGGAGAACTGGACAGATGCAGGCTGTTTCTTTTGCAGTGAGGTCTGGTCTTCTGGTCACGGGCCTCGTCCTTCACCACCAATGTGGCTAATGTGGCATATCTGGTCAGCCTCCTGTGGGGCAAGGCCTTGCAATGGGCTGAGACCGTGCTTTCCAAGGACCGCTTGGAGGCGGTCTCATACGACAACTTCCTTCGTCGGTTCCGGGAGGTGTTCAACCACCCGAGCCACGGGGAAGCGGCGTCGAGCCACCTCTTCAACCTTCGACAGGACACCCGGTCGGCTGCAGAGTATGCTGTGGAGTTCTGGTCTTTGGTTGCAGACGCCCATTGGAACAAACCTGCATTGCAAGCCTTGGTAGCATTGGCTGTTCGCCTGGACCGGCGCCTCCAAGAACGTCGGCAGGAGAAGGGCCAGTGTCCGATCCAGGTGAATCCGTCGTCCCGAATCAGACCCACTGCATCGGAGGTCCAAGTCCTCCCACCACCGGATTTCTCGTCCTCGGAGAAACCCAAAACCATGCAGCTGGGCTATGCCAAGTTGACTGCTCGTGAACAGGTCTACCGCAGGGACCATGGGCTATGCTTTTACTGCCTTTATCTTCCTGTCCTCTACGTCCAAAAGGGGCAGCTCGTCGGTGAGACTGGGGGTCCTGACGAGCGCTATCGATAACCCCACATCTCCTCACCCTACTTCCCTCCTGCTTCCTTCCACGGTGCACCTCCCTGGGGTCACATGGACCTTGGGTGCCCTCGTTGATTCCAGGGCAGAGGATAATCTCATGGACCAGAGCCTCAACCAGGAACTGGGCGCACCACTGGAAGCACTCTCTTCCCCCAGGCGCGTGTACCCACCGGATGCTCCCAATCCCCCTCGTGCTGTCGGGCAACCACCGTGAGGAACTCTCGTTTTCTGTAGTCCAAGCCCCCAAGACACCCCTGGTCCTTGGATACTCTTGGTTGGCTCTCCACAATCCAATGGTCGACTGGACCTCAGGCAGGATTGTGGGCTGGAGCTGCCTTAGATCAGCCCTAGTCCAGGCCAGGGATACTCTGCGCTCTTCTCAGCCACCGGAATCTGTGAACCTCTCCTTGGTTCCCCACCAGTACCATGACCTGAGCGCAGTTTTTGACAGAGATCGGGGGAAGAGCCTGCCTTCTCACCGCCCATATGACTGCTCCATTGAGCTCCTCCCCAGCGCCCCTATACCTACCAGCCACTATACAACCTGTCGCACACTGAGAGAGGGGCCATGGAGGAGTATATTTCTGATTGCCTGTCAGCTGGACTGATCAGACCCTCCTCATCTCCCCTTGGTGCCGGGTTCTTCTTCGTCGACAAGAAGGATGGATCACTCCGCCCTTGTACTGTGGTCTCAATGCCATCACTAATTCCGTTAATCAAATCTGCTTTTGATCTCCTCTAAGGGGCATCCATGTTCTCGAAGTTGGACCTACGCAACGTGTACCGCCTCGTCTGCACCAGATAAGGCGACGAGTGGAAGATCGCATTCAACACCCCGCTAGGCCACTTTGAGTACCAGGTAATGCTCTTCGGGCTCACTAATGCTCCATCTGTTTTTCAGGCTCTGGTAAATGATGTGCTGCGAGACTACCTCAGTCGCTTTGTGTTTGTGTATCTTGACGATATTTTGATTGTTTCTCTGCACGTCCACGACGTCCGTCAGATTCTCGCCTGGCTTTTAGAAAACAGATTATTTGTGAATGCTGAGAAGTGCACCTTCCACGTCGGCACCATCCACTCTAACTTTTATTGCAGATTTATAAGGAACTATAGTAAGGTTCCTGCACCCCTAATCCAACTTACCTCCACTAAGTCTCCCTTCAGGTCGAGCCCGGAAGCTGACGGGGCCTTCCACCGCTTGAAGGAACTGTTCACGTCGGCCCGTTCCTCGTCCAACCCGATCCTGAGAAACAGTTCGTTGTTGAGGTGGAAGCATTGGACCTTGGGGTGGGGGCCATCCTCTCCCAGCGTGGGGGCGCTGACAATAAGCTGCATCCCTGTGCCTTTTTCTCTTGCCGTCTCTCCCCCGCTGAAGCCAATTACGATGTCGGCAACAGGGAGCTTCTCACTGTCAAGTCAAGTCAAGTCAAGTCAGATCTATTTATATAGCGCTTTTTACAATGGAGCATTGTCTCAAAGCAACTTTACAAGTTTAGATTATCTCCTAATAACTACGTCCATTCCCAAATTGAGCAAGCCTAGGGCGACAGAGGCAAGGAAAAACTCCCTGAGTGTCATAGGAAGAAACCTTGGGAGGACCAAGACTCAAAAAGGGACCCAAGCTCCTTGGACAGCGTAGATGATAAATCTAAGAGCAAAACTAAAGTCATGGAGTCAAAGTTCGAATAAAATGTGAAGTATGCACATCGGCATTAAGTGGCCCGGGTATGGTGGGGCTGGAGCTGATGACGGAAGCAGCTTGAGTGGAGCTGCAGCGGATGAACATCATGTGTGGGGCTGGCACCGGCACCGGAACACAGCTCGGAGAGAAAACAGAAAATGCAATTAGCTATTGATTAATAGCACAGTGTCTATTAACAATCACTGATGCCATGTCAATCACTGATGCCATGTGTAGCATGAGCCCCCTGCAGCATTAGCTATAGCACAATGGCTAGAAAGAGGAGAACTGGTAGGAAACACAGCCAAGAGGGATCACATGAGACATTGGCAACCCCACAGGAGGCAGAAGACAGCAACCCAACGTCTCTGATCACCATAAGACTCTTTGACTATGAACCCCCAGCTCTGCCCTTATTCTAAGTCAACGATGCACGAGTCAAGATCACGAGGACCGAAGCTCAGTTCAGCCAGACCGCCCACTCGACACTCCAGGCTAGCGGACAAGGCAGGCAGGTCAGACATGACTCCAGACTCCGGCCCCAGTGACCCAAGCCATGCATCCTGGTCTAAATCTAGTCAAAAGCCTGTGTAAATAGGTATGTCTTTAGCCTAGACTTAAAACTTTGGATAGTGTCTGAATCTCGAACGAAAGTGGGAAGTTTCAAGCTGTCAAGCTGGCCCTTGAGGAGTGGAGGCATTGGCTTGAGGGAGCACGGCAACCGTTTGTGGTGTGGACAGACCACAAAAACCTGGCCTACATCCAGTCCGCTAAAAGGCTCAACTCTTGCCAAGCCAGGTGGGCTCTATTTTTCTCTAGGTTTAATTTTACACTAACCTATCAACCCGGTTCCAGGAACCTCAAGCCTAAAGGAAAATGTCAGAACATCTGTCCATAAACTGAATCTCAAGAGAAGGTGGGTCATGCAGTAAGACAATACCCCTAAGCACACAAGTCGTTCTACCAAAGAATGGATAAAGCAGAATAAAGTTCATGTTTTGGAATGGCCAAGTCAAAGTCCTGACCTTAATCCAATGGAAATGTTGTGGAAGGACCTGAAGCGAGCAGCTACTGTCAGGAAACCCACCAACATTTACAGCTGTTCTGTACAGAGGAATGGGCTAAAATTCCTCCAAGCCTGTGTGCAGGACTGATCAACAGCTACAGGACACGTTTAGTTACAGTTATTGCTGCACAGGGGGGTCACACCAGATACTGAAAGCAAAGGTTCACATACTTTTGCCACTCACTAATATGTAATATTGGATCATTTTCCTCAATAAATAAATGACCAAGTATAATATTTTTGTCTCAGTTGTTTAACTGGGTTCTCTTTATCTACTTTTAGGACTTGTGTGAAAATCTGATGATGTTTTAGGTCAAGCTTATGCAGAAATATAGAACATTCTAAAGGGTTCGCAAACTTTCAAGCACCACTGTAGGAATCAGCCCTTCCTATGCACTACCTTCCCCTATAGAGTGATTATTAGAGGTTGATGGTTCTCAGTTTTTTTTTTCTTTCTCAGCTTCAGTGGCTATTCACAAAAGGAGCAAGGTTACACATTCATCCTGAACCAACTTAGAGTAGCCAATTAACGTAACAACTAGCCAATTAACTTTCTTTGTAATGTGGGAGGAAACTGGAGAAAACTCACAAAGACATGGAAAGGACAAACAGGTAGATATCAATGTTGGGGATTGAACTGATTAGGAAACCGTGCTAACGGCTTGCACCACTGGGCCATGCGTCTGTTTTACCAGATGTCAGAACATCTCTGAAATGGAAAACAATTGTTGGGTGTGTCTAGACAGCAGTGGTGAGTACCTACCAATAGTGGTTTGAGTGCCCAAAGCTCTTCTATGTGCAAAGATTTACACAAAGAATTTGTGTAAGATGATGTGCTTTATCTACCTTTCATGCAGTCCATTCATTAATTCATGCTAAACCTAACAATAATGCATTTTTTATTAAACTTTCAAAATCTGATAAAGATGCATTTCTGTGTTCCAGTTATTGCCCCATAGGACTCTGATCTCAAAAGCATCAGTGAATCACAATCCATCTAAAAACACGATTGCACATTATTTTTTTAAGTTGCACTAATCCTCAAAAATGCACTACTACAATTGGACATTTATTACTTTTTTTCAATTATACTTATTTGGTTGCAGGAAAATGTTAATTACATAGAAAACTAATACTAGAGGAGAGTATTAGGCTTTGTTGAATCACTTCTTTAATGGAATAACAAATTGTGGCAGCTGACATAAGTTAAGAATTTCCCATCAGCACAATTCAATCTGCATTCAGGAAACAGACAATATTGTCTGCTTTCACATTTGATTTACAATAGTTATAGAACTGTTTGATAATTTTTACTGAAACAAACAATCCGTTATCAATTCAAAAGATCATAACATTAGCATCAATGCAAACAACATACAGGGTGTCTATAAAGTCAGTTCCACTTTAATAAATGTATTACTCAAAAGCAATGTACATGAAAAGCTGTTTTCAGATTTACATGACGCACAAGGGCAAGGACATTACCAACACTGATGCATTAATTAACACTCTGAAAACAGCTTCTCATGTACGTTTCTTTTGAGTAATACATTTATTAAAGTGGGACTTGGTACACACAATGTATTACACTACCTACCTATATACATTGTGGCAGACTAAGTACACCCCTTCACAGCAACAGTGTTGCCTAACAGCAGGGGCAATGTGCCCTACCACACTTCAAAAAGGGTATAGAAATGATTTGAAGAACATAAATCCCCAGATCTCAGTTCAAACAAGCATTTGTGGGATGTGCTAGACAAACAAGTGTGATCCATGGAGGCCCTGACTCATAATTACCACTATCTGCTGGATATGTCTTAGGGCCAGATAGAAGTCAGTCCATGCCTCTGTGGATCAGAGCCTTGGATGCTTAGAGAGGTCGTTTTAATTTTATGGCTAATTGGTGTGTATATACAGATATAATAATATCATTGGTGGTCATTAGAAAAAGAGGATGATAACTTTCAAGTGTACTTATGAAGTAAGGTGACTGAAAATGAAGGGAATACAAAGATGAATGAAGAGTCCACTCCTCAAGAACCAGATCTTGGGACAATGGTGGTACTGTAAGAGGTTCAATTTGGGAGTTTGATTCTGTAAAATCTGGGACCTTCTCCCTCTCCTTCTGTCATCATCTTTTGTCTTCCCAATTGGAGAGATGGTCAGTCTCAATGTTATGCCTGATGGATCATACATTGCCAAAGATAGTGTTCCAAGGTCGACTTGATGGTTGCCATTTGGGACAGGTGATTGGTGAGATAGGGGAAGTAGTCAGCAATTTCCAGTAATTCTCCAACAACGGTGACTGCTAGAGACTCAGTAGTCTGGCCAGCTATATTTTAGCAAAGGATCTCAGTTAGCTGGGAACAGTTTTAGGCTCATGTAAGTTTTGGTGAAGAGGTTCAGAGTGGTTTGGAGTTCTTCATGCATATTGGAGGTTGATAGCTGTCATTTTGGTCACTTTTGTCTTGGCCTTGAAGAGCTGAAGGGTCTTACATAAAGATGGTGAATTACATAGTCATCAGTGACACAGCCCTGCTTGATCCCTGTTTGAATGGTGAAGGCACCCATTTCTTGCAAAATTGTGGAGATCAGCTGCGGTGATCTGGCTGTGATATTTTTAGTCGAGCATCCAGATCTACATAGGATCTTCCAGAGATCTTCCTGATTTATAGGGACATTTCAGTGAAGGCAATGTAAAGCTTTTGTTTTTGTTCATGATAATTCTCTTGGAAATGTCTGACTAAGATGGTCTGAATCCACGCTAAGCCACGATGGAGAAAGGCAGAATAGGAAGGAGACAGGTTAGGAGCACACAAGGATTTTCCTGGCAGTGGAAAGCAGGGTGAGACCCCACAAATTGCCACGTTCTTATTTGTCACCTTTCTTGAAGATGATGATAATTTTAGAAACTTCAATACAAGTACAATATGGACAACAATTTTTATTGTCCTGCAGTTTTTTGATGACTCAGAGAATCTCATCTAGGTTTGATGGTTTGCCCATAGATGTCTTTTTTGGGTGTTGGGGAACTTCCTGAATGGTGTCAGCATACACAGTGGTAAATGCTTTACCATCCCAACTTTTGAAGAATGTGTTGCAGCCCTTAAATGGAACAAATAAATGTATATTAACAAATTAACAAATGAAGTTATTGATGAAGTTGACCAGACAAAACATAACCAAGAAATATCTTGTCTGCAATGAAATATAAGTAAAAGTAAATGTAAGAAACACTGTTTTTTCCATACTGTGCCAAAGTTTTATGATTTGGGAATGTAAAATAAATCCTTAACATCCCTAACTGAGGGAAAAAAATTGAAGTTTATTAAGAGATATTACATAAAATAGCAGATAACAGAGCACTTTCACCCAGGTCATTTAGCAGATGGATGAGGAAAGTTTCCACTAACTCAAGAATTAGAATGAATGAATAAGAATAGCTGCAACTGTGCAAAAAAAACAAAACAAATCCAGTAAAAAATTACTCTAGGTTAATGACTGGAAATACTTCTTGTACTAGATGCATAATTTGCCATTGATGGAAAGTATCTTTCAAAGCCAACAGTGACTTTAATGATACATTTGTTTAATATCTCTTAACAAGCGTTCTCCTGCACTCTACATGCAGGCCACTTATACTAAGGAGATGAGACATGGCAATCTATTGTCACTCTGTGTGTACTGTAGTTGTATTACTCAACTCCTCAACCCAAATGACTGGATTTTTACCCAAGTGAAAAGATTTTAGAGCAGCCCTAATGATAGTTACTATGGATCTTGACAGTTTTGATAGTTTGCAAGGGCATATACAGTCTAACCTCATTATCTCGCCCCTTGTCATCTCGCCAAACTCATCTCTCGCCGCCTGTGATGGTAGGATGGATTTCCCTTCATGCACTTTATTTTGCCCTCACCAATCTTGAAATGTAATGTAATTGTATGGCAACCTAATTGTTAAAAAATAATGTTGGCATAAACTGAAGTAAGTTTAGAAAAATAGATAAAGCTGATGAAAAAACAGCTAGAAGAACTAATTCTTATTTAATAAAAACAACTCAATAGACCATATGGATTGAAAATTGAAAAAGTACATCTTTCAATAAAGCTAACTTTAAGTCCAATCACATGTTCAACCCCAAATCAGAAAAAGTTGGGACAGCATGGAAAATGAAAATAAAAAAAGCAGTGTTTTTTACATTTATTTGATCTAATTGCAGACAGTATGAACCCAAGGTATTTCATATGTTGTTAATAAACATCCATTTCTGCATTTTAAGTTTGCAACACATTCCCCAAAAAGTTGGGACGGGGGCAGTTTAAGTCAACAGGTGATAATAAGAATGATTTGTTACAAAAAACATTATCTATGAGGAGCATCTCCAATTTTTGAGGTTTTTGAGGAGCATCTCCAATTTGTCAGTCCTAACTTTTTTATTTGGCTTGTTTTGCATTGTCACTGTGAAAAATGCATGAACATCCCTGGAAAAGATGTCGTCTTGAAGGCAGCATACAGTATGTTGCTCTAAAATTTACTGTAATGCACTTTTTCTGCATTAATGCTGCCATCGCAGAACTGTAAATGACCGTTGATAGAGCCTAGCTTTTGGAGTCTGGGTGGTCCTTTTTTGTCTTTGGTGTAGAGCACACAGCATCCATTTCTTTCAAAAAATACCTGGAATACTGATTAGACTGACCCCACTACACATTTCTACTGTGTGATGGTCCATCCCAGATGCCTCCAAGCTCAGAGAAGTCGGTTCCGTTTCAGAACATGGTTAACATAAGGCTTGTTTTTTTGTACAGTAATGTTTTAAGAGGAATTTGTGAATGTAACTCATTGTATTGTAGTGCTTGATAAAGGTTTGATGAAGTAACTGTTACGAGTCGCCATATTTGGGCTGGTGACGACTCGTGAAAACGGGGGGTTTAGGTCCCAAAGTGCAGTTAGCTCCAGATGGAAAGGGTGGACCAAAAGGGAAAAAAGGGAATGAATAAGGAATGACTGTTACGAGCAAGGAATGGCTGTGGACCCCGGCTGGGCACTGGGGCCCCTGGCGGGCCAATGACTGTAGCTCAGTCAGTTTTTGACATATGGCGACGAAATTCGGTAGGCTTGGTCCCGGGGGCACCCTGGGGTGACTTGATGCCCTTTGGGCCCATGAGGTACACTAAGGGTCGGCCATTGCAGAGTGGCAATCACACTCGCATTTTCTTCAGGAAATGCACCTCTCTAGTTACCTATTAACATCGTCTGTTCAAAATCACATTTTTTCACTTCATTAGTAGACCTAACTTGCCTCATCCCAACTTTTGGAATGTGTTGCAGATTTGAAATGCAGGAATGGATGTTTATTAACAAATGTAGTTGACAAGAAAAGCAATCACAAAAGTATGGTAGTGACTCTGGTAGTAATTTCTACTGAGATTCTCTGTGAAGATGAAAAATATGATTTGTCTGCTTGCTTAGGCATTTTCTGTACTTACTGGGACATTTGTCTTTCAGAAACTAGCTATATTTTATTAATTTAAAATGTCATTTTTGCTGTTTTACAATACGCATTTGGACTAAACACAAATCATTTTGTATTATGATAAGTCACACACATTGGGACAGATTTATGGGTTTATAAACATGAGGGATGTCAAAGCTTTCTGTAGAGAACTAATTTTCATCAAAACATTTACAGGCATCATGAACAGTAGATGTGATCTTGTGGCACAGCAGTCTAAGGTGCTAGCCCACCATAGCAGGGGCCCAGGTACAAATACTGTCAGTGAATTTTGGCTTTGTTACATGCAGGAACAATTGACCTTGGGATGGGAGACTGGGCAGGGGATTGTCCCCAGGTGTTGTAGAAGCAAGACTGGCATCCTGTCCAATCCACCCTTACACCTGCCCTCTGTGATGTTCAGGCATAGGCAACAAAGCACCCATAAACAAAATCTTGGGTAAAATGTGAAAATAAATAAATAAACAGTAGAAATTCCTCAAACATAACATCAGGAGACATGGGGCTTCAGCATAATTTCATTGAATATTTCAATGTTTTCTCAATAAATATCCATGTCTTGGTATGAGTTCTCCTTCACAAACCGGTAAGGTGTTAATAGAGTGAATCATTTTGAAAACACTTCTAATAGATGGAGGATGTTCTCTTACATCAGAGTATTTTTATTTTTAGGGATATATTGATCAGTCACTCCATTAGCTTTTTAAGTGCTTGTTAGAGAGCCTCAATGAAGATTGAGGCCAATTTTTATTGCCAATTGTTATTGACATAGCCTTCTGTTATAAGCACAGTTTGATGGGTCCATGTAACATTGCTTGAAATAATGTAAGTTTTTATGGATGCTATTAACTGACACCAATAACTACAAAATCAAACACAATTTCTCAACAAATGGTAAATTATTTAATAGCTTTCCAGCATTCGTCTTTAGGCTGATTTTATAAACTCTCAACAACTAAAAAGAGTTGTAAAAAATTCACCATTTGGTGAATTAGTTAAATCTGACACTGAACAAATGAGGCAAAGTCAGTCTTTAATTGATGCAAAGTTTTTCTGAAAAGAAAATTATTTCTAACAAAGCTATGTGAGCCACAAATGGTGGCATCCCTGTATTTAATCATTTGTATAGCCTCTGTTTGCCAATAAAGCAGCACATAAACTTCTCCTATAAAATCCTACAAGGTTGGAAAATACAGGTAATTCCTGTTTTGCGATGGTCTGGTTTACAATTTTTGAACTTTACAATGGGAATTGGATAGCACACATAAATACACATCCAGCAGAAACCATATTTTGAATTTATTTTTTTCCCGGGATGACAATATCTGTCTCTCTCTCTCTCTCTTATATAAAGCTTATATAAAAAACGTTATTCAACTGCTTCAACTGCTTGTTAATGCAAATATGTAAACAGCCAATGACATGCCTGGTCTGATGTGCCTGGTCTGATGAGTCTCAGTTTCTGCAGAAACATTCGGATGATAGGGCCAGCATTTGGCCTAAGCAACATGAAAAGCATGGAATCATCCTGCTTGTTTCAACTGTTCAGCTTAGTGTTGGTGCAATGGGTGTAGGGGATATTTTTTGGCACACTTTGGTCCCCTTGATATCAATTTAGCATTGCTTAAACTCCACAGCCTACCTGAGTATTGCCTATGCCAAATGTCTTTTGAAGACAGTGTACCCATGTTCTGGTGCTACCTCCAGTAGAGAAATGTGTCATATCATTCAAGTTAACGCAAACTGGTTTCATGAAAATGGGAATTAGTTCAGACTACTCAAATGACCTCCACATTCACGAGATCTCAATCCAGTAAAGCACTTTTGGGATGTGGTACAATGGGAGATTTGTATTATGGACAGCATCCAACAAAAACTCTTATTTTTTATTTTTATTTATTTTTTTATGTTTTATAAAAATGTTATACAGTAGTGCTTGAAAGTTTGTAAATCCTTTAGAATTTTTTATATTTATGCAAAAATAGAACCGGGGGGTTGCAGCAAAAATGTTGAAAGCAATGAATGCTGTTACACAGTAAATATTTAAGACACATAAGGTATGTCACTTGTAATAATTCCACTGTAAAGGTGGATTTCACATTATTTTGTTTTGTTAAATAAGAGGATACAGTTTTGTATGAATTACAATGTATGAAAAAAATTCAAGTGGAGTTTGGAAGCAAAAGACGTGTTTGTGTGTGTTGGAGTGTGTGTGTGAGTGGGGGTATGCTTATCTACAAAAGGGGGGCAATGCAGAAAAAAATTGGAACTACTGATCTAAAATATCATAAGATTTTCACATAAGTCCTAAAAGTAGATAAAGAGAACCTAATAAAACAGATGAGACAAAAATATGTGAACCTTTGCTTTCAGTATCTGGTGTGACTTCTATATAACAGCATATCCTATAATAAAGGAAATGTTTCCAATAACTCTTGATCAGTCTTAGAATAATTTTATCCCATTTCTCCATACAGAACAGCTTTAACTCTGGGATGTCAGACTTCCTGCATATGAAATGTAACCACCTCGTTCTACTTGATTCAGGTCAGGACTTTGACTTGGCCATTACAAAACATTAATTTTAGTCTTCTTTATCTATTTTTGGTAGAATGTTTAGAGTTACTCTCTTACTACATGACCCACTTTCCTTAGCTGTAGTTTACAGACTGATGTCCTGACATTTTTCTTTAGAATTTGCTAATATAATTAAGAGTCAGTTGTTTCATCGATGATGGTAAGCCATCCTGGACCAGATGCAGCTAAACAGAAAAAAAAACAACAACATTATACTACCACCACCACGTTTCACAGATGGGATAAGGTTCTTATGCTGGAATCCAATGTTTTTTTTCTGGACGCAATGGTTCTCATTTAAACCACAAAGTTCTATTTCCTTTTCTGTCAATAAAACTATGGACCTTAAAAGCTGACATAAGTACTTAAATCTGAAATTTGTGTAGTTAAATTATATTCAGGTGACATTTAATAAACTTGAACTATTTGATGCTGTAATATATATATATATATATATATATATATATACACACACACATACTTTGGTTCTTGTTAATTCATTCTAGAAGGTTTGTCGAGAACTGAAAACGATGAGTACCGAGCAAATATTTCCCATAAAGAATGATAGAAAAATGAAATAATCCGTTCCAGCCCCTAAAAAATCCACACTGTCTAAGGCATTATATGCATTAATGGAGTTGTACTGTACAGGTGCTCCCTGATTTATGTACTGACAAATTCACCATAAGTTAAATGTATCATGAACTGATGAGTTTAATATAGTTTATAATGTAAAATGCACCTGCTTAAGCTACGTGATTGCGGTATCAGCATTGCTACCCTTGTGCATTGTTGGTCGCTATCCAATGCTAGCTTACACATTGCAAGAGACCTCACCCGTCTCATTTGTGCTGTCGCGTCTGGTTTGGGTTTAGGGACAATGGTAGGCTGGGCCCGTTTTAGGGGGTCAGCCAGGTAGAGCCTGGAAGCTCGAGTTACCCGGTAGGGCTTAGCTGCTAGGCTAAGGAAAGAAGCCCCGCGGCTCTCGGTTCCCCTGTACTGCCTCTCCACCAGCCCACCGCGGCTTTCGGCTCCTTCATCTTAGGTACCTGTTTTCTGTCTTGAGCCCTGTTCATTTATTTCCTGTTTACTTTCTTTCCAACATTCTCTTACTTTGGAGCTTAAGTGTGCACTCTCCCTGTCTGTGCATGTGTGCTTCTGCACTATGATGTCCCAGCCTCGCCTCATCTCAAGTCCCTAATAGACACATCTGCATCTAGTTCAGCTCTGATAAGCTCTGCTACAAAGGATTGGCATAGAGACGAGGTTGGTGTAGAACTGTCAGTTCAACTCAGACTTAGGGTGTAGTCACACTAGTCACCGTTGCCTGAACCAGGCCAGAGTCCGAAAGGGGAGGGGGGACAAACGCGCTCTGGCCCGCAATCACACTAGCCTCACACAGAAACGCGCTCCGGCGCGCTTCTGTCATGCTTTCGTCATCACCATGCTCGCTCGTGCAGCACACTTCATGGTTGTACAAATGATCGGGTAATCACATACGTTTATGCCGTTTTGTGCGCGCTGTGCAGCTGCCTCCGTAAGCACCAGATGCCGAAAAATAGTTCATCATCAGTACATTTATTATAAGGCGTATAAGGGCTGTGTGTCAACGCGCAAAGAGAAACAAAAAGTCACATAGTAAGTACAAGCATAAAGTCCGCTGTACAGCCGAAATACAGCGCATCGCATAATCAATGCACCTTATTATAAAGCTTATTCGGGCTGTGAGTCAGCGGCAACAAATAGAAATAAAAAAGCCATGTAAAATTGTAAGCATAGAATGCGACGTGCAGCGCAAGAAGCCAGAACACTGAGCTGCATTATCAATACACTTATTATAAGGCTTATTAGGGTTGTGTGTTAGCGCGAACAAATAGAAATAAAAAGTCACATATTAAATACATATTAAATACCAGCAGGAAGTCCGCTGTACAGCACGATAAGGCGAAATACAGCGTGTCGCATTATCAATGCATTTATTATAAGACGTATTAGGGCTGTGTGTCAGCGCAAACAAAACGAAACCAAAGAAAGGCACATAAGTATGTTATTACCAGATCACATATGTACAACAATGAAGTGCGCTGTGCTGTGTGGGCGCGTCTGTGATGACGAAAGCATGCCGGAGTGCCATTGCACTCACACTGCAAACGTACTGTGCTGGAGTACAGCGAACCGCGCCCCGGCCCACCTATTTCAAGAGGGCCCCAGTGCGATTCGTGAATCGGGCCCCGGCGCGATTGGGAGCACTCACACTAGCCAAACGAGTTCGTTTGGCTAGTGTGAGTACACCCTTAGTTTGGTCTCAGTAAGCCTCGGCACTAGTTTGAGCTTCAGTTATTTCAGTTACTGAATCCAAGTTGTGTCTTAGCTCTGTGATAAATTCTACTCTCACTTCCTAGGTCCTTGCAGCTTGGACTCTGTTATCTTGCTGGAAATTCCATTGTGTACCTGAACTGGCCATCAGCTGGATTCTGTACCCATTCTGCCTGTTTGTATCTGTGTCCCTTCACAGACCTGACCTGAAACCTACGGTGTTTGCTGGCTGGCTCTGATCTGGATCTGTGTCTGTATCCCATACAGGCGATCTCTGACCTTGAGACCTGCATCTACCTGCCAGTTGATCACTTGGGCAACACTTGTTCTCGCACCTGCTTCCGTCCCCTAATGTAATAATTTTATATTTGGTATAAAAGATTAAATCACATACTATTACATATGCAATAAACATGTTATAATAAAAATAACTGGTGTTAAAATTTTACTTACATTGCAGTTCGTTATATTTGAAAATTTAATAATGAAAACGCTTTGGCTGGAATGTACACGGATCGTTATTCCTGCGTTATTACAGCACCAGTGTTACATCAGGGGCGTTTCTAGGGTGTGAGGAGATTGGGGGTTAAGCCCAGACACATGTGGTTGGGTCTATGGAAGTCCTCTGCTGATTGTTTAAAATGTTTTAAATAACTCAGTTTTTATCATTTTTAAACCATCTTGTATTCTTTTTATTCCACATGCACTGTGTCATGAAAAACAAATACTCTCTCTCTCTCCTTAATATCAGAGAATCTGAATAAGCCTGCAAATATCTTGAAAACCTTCAGACAACCATCTTGACTTCTGCTGCCAATGCTGTGAAAGACAGTATTGCTCCACTTTACACACCCAATGCTGCAAACAATGCCTTTAACATAGCACTTGCACCTGTAGCTACAAGTTTAAGTCCTCCCCAGTGGTGGTGGGGAGTGGGCTTATCAGGATGTCTTTTATTGAGGTCAAGAGGTGTAGATCCATCACACGTGAACTACAACTACATGAATCATCTTTCAAAAATCACACAAATGTCATTATCATTGTTAGGGTTCACTATGTGAACGGAGGTCTGACCCAAGTGCAGGGAGCTGGGTTTACAAAATAAGCCCAGCTACTGGGGTTGAGGTGAGGATAAACATGCTATTAGGGACTATATGCACTTCACAAAATAAATGTATTCATATATATTCATATACATACACACACACATACACACACACACACACACACACACACACACACACACACACACACGCATATATGGATCGGAATATATGTGTATGGGTAAATTTTGGATAAAATTATGAATAAAAAATATTGATGTGAAGTGTGTGTGGGTATGCAAATAATATAACACAGGAGAATAATATGCATGGCAATACAGTGTAATGTGTAGGAGTGTAGGTGTGCAGGAAGTAACCGAAAAAAGATATTAATACTTTCAATAAAGTGAAAGTAAGAGTGATCCACGGTGAGAATCGAACACAGATCGCTCACTTACTGGTCAGGTGCATTACCACTGAGCCATGCAGCAGGTGTGGTGAGATGAGGAAGAGAGTGACTTTTAAACACCAAACTAAGAAGCCGTTCACAGACAGACTCAAACAAAGGTTGAACGTTAAACGGCAGAAAAAACGAGTCACCGGTACATGATAGGTTAATCGGCGAATAGAAACACTAATAATGAAGCCAAACAAGTGGCGTAGCGAACGACAAAATTGTGAAAGTGCATGTTCGATGGCTCTGGTTGATGGAGCCTGAGTCGACACCACTGAATGAATCATGAATCAAAGCAAGGCTCCCGGAAGTGGCGGGCCAGGCTTTATACAACAAATGAGTAATTACTGGTAACAATCCAGTGCTTGCAACCCAGCGAACGGGGAAAGAAAGAAACAATCAGACCTCGAGCTGTGATGAAGTAATACTCATTCACACAGGCAGACCCTCGAGTACTAAGTTGATACCAGGGAGCGATTTGTGAATCAAAGCCAAAGCTCGTGTAATGGTGGCAAGCCGGGGCGCATGTAATTAAATGGTTTAAATGCTCAAAGCGTGACCAAAACTAAAAAGCCAGTCACACTGAAATCTGACCTTAAAAACCCTTTTTACCTCAAACCAGAGGCGATACCATCGCTCCTTCTACAAAGGAAGCGATGTAACAATCTTTCCCTAATTACCTACAAAACTACCTAATTACCTACAAAATACCAAAGGCGAAGCTGACGGTGCTAAAGCCAGTGTGAAGGCTTGCTGTCCTAATCCCAGCACGTTTTACTCAACGCCACTGCCCGCTAGTGTCGGGCCATGGAGCTGCATGCTTCCTAATTATCATCTTTAGTTAACCGCAAGAAAATAAAAACAATTTCAGGCATAAAGAACCAAAATATACAAAATACTTTGGAGTTTTTAAATAAATGCTGCTAAACTGCTCATAAGCAGACATGCCAATAATGTGGTGCCTCGGTTATCGACCACCTCAGAACTCATCTAATTCGGTTCTCGACCCATTTTGTCTAGAAATATTTGTCTCGGTTCTCGTCGTTTTCATCAGTACTTGCCGCACTTGCTTAAAATTGTCTGAGTCGAGCTGCATGACTCATTTCAGTCGAAACTTGATTCACGATTCATGATTCAGTACACAGTGATTCAGGTTCACAATTAGCTCTCAGAGAAGATCTCCACTACTGTTCTGCTATTTCTCTGAAGTTTTTCTTTATTTTTCCATCTGTATCTTACAAACAAAACCACAGACTTAACTTTAGGAAATAAAGAAAAGATGATCAAAATATAGAGTCTACAAAAATGTTTGTGAGTATGAGTATCTAACCTTATAGGATGCCTTTAACAGCTTTATAGATGCTATACTGGATTCAGCTATTAGACTATGAGTAGTTTGAGGTGATTTAGACAAATAATTTATAAATGCTAATTTGGATTGTTCAATACTACAATGCAGTGTGGTTCTAAATTACTGATGAGATTTCAAAAGCCAAAGGAGACACATTTGAAGAGCACCTGCTTTGTTGGACAAGGAGTGGAACTGCCGTTGTATGATTTCGGTCTGCAGAACAACTTACCTGCTTGAGTCTCGGTCAACCTTATATGGCGATGGCCGCCGATATCTCTCCCTCAACACAACACACAATCAGGAACCTTTTCCAGGGCATGCGATGAGTTTGCTCAAGGGAGGATAGAGGATGGCTTCATGCCCTTTGGTGTATAACAAGTCTTCACCAGGACACCGATACTAAACTTCCTAAAACCATAGCGTAACTACAGATAAGGCTTGGGTAGACTAACGCTTGACGAACAAAGAAAGATAAGTTATGGTAGGTTTGGAGATTAAACTTAAAGTTCAAAAGTGCTTCTTAATGTTCCAGACCTGTTACTCTCAACTCATGAACTGCACTGCATGAACTGAACTCAACTTCTGAATGAAGCATGAAGCATGTTTCTTCAAGTTAAAGCAACTTATAAAGATGTTTAAGGTACAAGGATTTATCACAGTAGGTATGTGTATACAGGGTTACAAAGAAAATCAAACAAATGTCAGAAATGTAACATGATACACTTTAATGTTTTAATTAACTTAACACAAGGATGAAGAAATGAAGGAATCCAATGGCTATCGTATTTAATGTTGGACAGAGATATACAAAGGATGGTGTCTAACTAAACGTAACGACAAATTATTTTTGCTGCATAATTCAAAATAGGTAAATTCTGGAGTCATAGATGATTAATTTAATAAAACTAATAAAATAGTCCTTGTTCTGATGACCAGTTTATGGCCTGGCTGAGAAAGGGGGTGCACATGCCTGAGTCTCTGGTTGAAATAATCTGAAGGTGGAAATCACAGGGAGGTTTCATGGAGACGCTCCCCCCTTCATGGAAAAAGGGTGAGAGTGTCAGAATCACATGCTTAAAAGTGGAACATAAATGTCAGACTTAATGGTGCCTGAACTGGCTGGAGATCAATTTTATATTTGTTGTGGGGGAAGGGGCCTAGACAGAGTTCAACTTTAGCTACAATTTTTAGCTACTCCTCCTCTGTTGCCAAGATAGACACAGATAAACTCCACATTCCAGTTGTTAATAATTGTGGAGCAGTGATCTTTATCTATAACTATCATATAAAGTCTGAATCCAGTGGGAATCGCTACAGCTTGCCCAGTGTTTATGAAATAGCTGGTCTTGAAATGCACTGTTCTACTGTCAGAGATTCTAGAGTACACTATTAGCGCCACTCAACAAGATTAAAGTTGCTCAATTTGTCAGTATTGAATTAAAAGAGCAATGGGATGAAGTGCCCATTTAGCTGGCTCTCTCTGCAGCAAATCTGATGATATTTTGCTCAGTAAGGTATTTTTCTGTATGCTTGCCGTCCTCTATCTGGTCTCCACCTCTCTTTTTATTTTTACTTTCAATTTATTTAGCAGAAAGAAGATAAGGCAGAAACATGAATAACAAAAATGGTACATAACTAAGCAAGAGAGAAAAAAGTAACTGTAGTTCTTAAACAGAAGCAGAGCACAATGTTTTTATTTCTCTGAATATGATTAAGTATTAGATGTTTACTACAACTCCAAAGTCCAAAAAGTTGGGACAAATTTTTTTTCTTGCTTCTTCTTCTGTTTCTTGCATGTACTATGACTTTATTTCACTACAGACAGTAGGAACCCAAGATATTATAGCGTTAGCATAAGATGAGTGGTGTGACAAATTTGCTCATAACGCTTTTTATTAAACAGACCCATACAGTACAGACACAATTACCAGCTCTGATAAGGGCTATATAGCTTAATTCTTCAGCACACAGCAATCCAGGTCACAACATCTGTCTCCAAACAGTGTCAGAACTCACATCCAATTCAAAAACACCAGCCACCGCCATCCCCACATCTGGTCTGTTGCGTTGCACCTGCATCTGTAAATTCCAGAAATACATTCCACAACTCCTCAGATGCATCCGCTGCACAGGTCACTGAGCACACCATGAAATAACACCACAAAAGCATCCAGAGTTCCAGACGGCCTGGCTTGTGAGCTGGATGGCCACCTCTCCTCTGGCATTCTCACCACTGGCTGCAGAGCCATTCTTGTGCCGTCCTTACAAGAATTTTAAGTGGCATTTGTGAAGATCTGCCCTAAACGTAAACGCTCTCAAAAAGTCTGTTTTAATAACCTCATTAATATAAACACAGATAGCTGCCAAAGAAATAACAACATTAGACTAAAGCTAGGACTACTTAACATTAGATCACTTACAAACAAAGCAGTGA